>MJUU01028620.1:32128-53950 GCA_002080025.1 Modiolus philippinarum
TTTTCATATTCTAATATTCTAAATGGTTTACTTTGTAAATGTGAAATGTACATAATAAAGCTTTACTTCCTTTGCTTAATTTGGATAACCACTGACTTCCCCCAATAACCTATGCACTACCTGAAGACTGTTTTGGCCAAGTTTGGTTCTAACTGGTCTATTAGTATTTCAATTGGGAAGATCTTTGAAACTGTTCCAATAGAATCCAGTGTTAACCTATAATTCACTGGCAGCCATCTTGATAGAATCAAAACTTGCTGGACATATTATAAAATGAGTCTATCTGAAGTGCATTGTGACCAAGTTTTGTTGCAATAGTACTGATAGTTTCAGAGAAAAGGATTTAAAAATACAGTGGGGTGCACAAATAACCTCTCGTCCAAGTTAACTTGGAGAGCAGTCAAGAGAGCAGTTCAAAATTAACTTGAAGTTAACTTGGAGCAGACTTAGAACAGTCCTAGAATCCTGACTGCTCTGGTCCTAGAATCATGTCTGTTCTAGCCATGGCCGTTCTNTAGCCATGACGGTTCTACCGAAGTCTGTTCTAGCCATGACTGTTCTATCTAAGTCTGTTCTAGCCATGACCGTTCTCATGATCTAAGTCCGCTCTGGCCATGACCGTTTTTCCCAAGTCTGCTCTAGGCACTAGAATTTTTACTGGATATGAAATTGGATTGTTTCAGTTTTTCTTTTTTTCTCGAGCCTGAAACGTTTGAATAAAAGAACATAAATATTCCCCTTATTTTACGATGCTTTAAAATCATCATTTGTTTCAGTAAACGTAATGATTGACATTTTCGTATAATTAAATTAACGATTTTTTTTTATTTACAGAAAACTATTTGCGATTCAGTTTTCGGGTATATCACAAAAAAGGAAATAACTCTTACATTTTTTATTTACCTGGTAAACACAGGTAAATAATTATCCGCGAATAACAGCACTTACCGGCAAAATGTAATTTTATATCCGAATAATTCATTTCATAATTCTAATTTTTATTTTATTTTGTTTTTATAATATAACGTAACTTATATATATGGAATACGTGTATAAGGGAAACGTTATGAATATTTACCAGGGCTGTGACAAGAGCTGGTATGAGAGCGGTCATAGCTTTAACAGGTCAGCTGAGAGCAGTCATGGCCAGAACAGACTTAAGTAGAACGGTCATTGCCAGAACAGACTTAACAGTCGTGGGTAGAACAGGTCAGAGCAGTCATAGCTCTGACCAGAACGGTCAGGATTCTAGCGATGACCATGACTGGTCAGAGCGGTCAGGGCTCTAGAGCAGACTCGATATCTGTTCTAAGTTAACTTAGAGCAGCTTTAAAATTAACTTTATGAGAGGTTATGTCTGCATCCCACTGTATGTTCCCATAAGGTCTGATGGTGGCCATCTTGTTTCTGGTATAGAATTTTTTGTGCAAGGGATAACCCAAGGATTACTGTAACTTATTTTAGTTCCATTTGGGCAAGCAGTTTGTGAGAAGAAGATCTTTATATATGTGTCCCATAGGCTCCAGTGTTAAATAATGTTTCCTTCTAGTGGCATCTTTGAACCCCCAAAACAACGTTTTATATAGGAACCACTCAAGGACTGTTGTAACCAAGTTCATTGTTCCAATTGGCCAAGTAGTTTCAGAGGAGAAAATCTTTAAGTTAAAATGTTCACGACGGACAGACAAAGAAGGACAATGGACAGATGATGGAAAGACTAGGGAATGACAGATGGATTCAAAGTGATGGCAAAAGTACATCCTGGTTTTAGCAAGCTGAGCTGAAACTGATCAGGGAGGGCAAGTTTTCAAATGAATTTACTTTTCATGGCCTTCTTATTTTTTCCCTAAAAGTCACATGTACTTTTAGTTAATCGATTAACAATCGATTGAAGAAAATCTCAATCGATTAATCACATCTGGATAGTCAACCGACCGATTTGAGACATTTTCCGACCATCGGAACACCACTAGTTTCCATAACTCTTCCAGAAAATTATACCAATAATTCTGGACATTATATTTCTTAGATACACAAAAGACAAGGAACAAAGCACCACACGTCTCAATTTAATTGAAATATATGAAAAACAACTTTTATTGTCATTGCATTGCAGTGAAATTGTTTTCAACGTTGTTTGTAATGAGTAGTAATTCGTAAACAGATTTCTCCGAATTACGTGGCCTAGAAAATGGTGGGATGTTTTTGCTAGAAAAAAGAAATTACAATTAGTATCTTAACAAACCGTCAATTTTTTAAGATTAAAAGCAAAGGATAACAGTAAACACGTACCTTCACATGTCAAATTTACTTTTGCTGCTACATGTCATACTTTCGGGGTTGTTTTTTTTATTACTGATTATTTCCTTTAGTATTTAGCTTTGCGATCACTTTGCGACGTTGTCTCCCTCTGTATCCGGTAAGTACGTGTTCCATCTAAAATGTGAGGTACATAAAATATTGTAACAAATAACTAAATACCAAAGTTACTGTCAATTTATTTTCTGCATATGCGCATTTCGACAAATTATGTCTCTTCAGTCCAGATAAAATCGAAAAGTTTAGAAGACCATCAATCCAAAGATTTTACTGAAAGAGAACAAATAACCATATTTACAAAATGATCTTATTGTAAAACCAAAATTAGCTAAGGAAAGAGCTTTGCATGAGGGAGATGCTCCTTAGTTTTCAACAAAATTTTCAAAAATAGAATCGGCTTTCGGGTCAGCACCAAAGTACTGACTACCAGGCTGGTGAATACCCCCCCGGGGACTTACAGTCCACCAGCAGAGGCATCGACCCAGTGGTAACAAATAAATACCGAAGTTACTGTCAATACGGGACTTTTGAGTCGTGTTCATTCCAAAAACAAACTCTATTATTGTGCGAAAAAACAATACAACAATACACTAATCAATAAACACTGTTGAGCTAACGGTGATTTACATGTAATCTATTGTAGCGCTTCATGTTAATTGTTTTCATCAATTAAAATTTTAGTTTAAGAATTGTCGTGTAGGAATTAGTATACATTTAAATTTCATAAATAGTTTTTAGTGTAGTATATTTTCATTTCAATATGCAAGGAAAACAATCGCTCCTTCTTACTGGTATTTGAGGTGATCGTATCAGACTTCAATTACACGCGAGTTCCTATCTCGAAAGTCCCGTATTTATGTTCTGCATAAACGCATTTTAACACATTATGTCTCTTCAATGCAGATAAAATCTAAACGTTTGAAAGATAGCATTTACCGTTTTCTTACTACCTGACACTATCGCAATGAAAGAGGGAGGTTTGGCGTGCCATAAATCCGGTTTAACACACCATTTCTTTTGAAATGCCTGTACCAAGTCATGATCTTTGCGGTCGATAATTTTTCCGGTGGTTTCCACCTGTCTTTTTGCCACATGGACTTCCATTCTTGACAAGTCTATTCGGTAATTTTGTTATTTCCCCATTTATGTATTTGAAGGATTTGTCAGTGTTTTATTTTTTTTATGTTTTCAGTTTTGTTAGTATTTTCAGTTATGGTTGTGAGATTTTGGGTCACATGAAGCACCAAAAATTAAAATAGTACACTAAAGTAATTTTAAAAGTACCTGAAAGGAAGTCCCGTCGACAAACAATGTAATGGTTTGCAATGAACTACCTTTTATATGAAAAAAAATGTTAGATATTTAGATACTGGCTTAATGCATTTCCTATATACTAATTACATTTTCATTCCGAAATCCCGTTCTTAAAAAGGGTCATCCTAATTCGTTAAAAATCACCAGTCCTGAAAATAGTTTCAAACTTAGTAAATTCGATGTAAAAAACTCCTCAAAAGAAAAAAACTTTAAGTAATAAAAGGCAACTGCATGACCAGACATGTGAAATAATCGTTTTAACGAAATACATGGAAACTGAAACATGTTGACTTTGTCGAACAGCTAAGGACAAGACAAACTAATTTATCTTTTTATTTGCACCTTATCATACTTAACTTTTCACTGACATGGTCAACTTTTTAACATACTTAAAAGATAAAAAAAGATTGGTTATGTTTTGGTGAATTCAGTTATCAACATGATGTTTGTTCTGTTTTTTGCTTTATTCATGTCTACAACTGATGGATTCTTATTAGAAAAGAACACTACTGGTGGTACTGGCCTCACAGACCAAAATTATGTTTATTTATTGGGTTTGCTTACACAAGAAAAGGATAACGTGCGACAAATGGAACAACTAGTGCTTAAGCTAAACAATGAAGTGAAAGCCTTACAACAAACAGCTGGTTTGAACTGTGGGAATGGATCTTCACAAGAAGTAACCAATCTGAAAAAGGAACTCATTCAAGTCAAACAGGAATTAAACCAAGTACATTCAAGTGTTGAAACCTTGCAACATAAAATGAACAAAACAGCCACACAGCTGAATGTCCATACTTCAAGTTCAAATGCTCATGGTCAGGATTTTCCGACGTTGCTAAACCTTACCATGGAAGTACAACACAAAATTAGTATTCTAGACACTGATACTAAAAGTCTACAAAGCTACCAGACTAGTTCCAATCAAAGGATTATGGCTTTGGAAACAGACTTGCATGGATACATGAACAGTACTGCTCAGAACTTCCAGGAGACATTCCAAAGAATGACTGCTATTAACCAAACAGGTAATAGTTTGTTTTTGTTTTCCCTTTCTTACAAGTGATATAAAAGTACATCAAGTAAAAATCCAGAGGGCTAGCAAATGCAAGGATAAGATGTGGCCATTCCTGCAATAGATATGGAGCAACACAAGCATAAAATTAATTTCAAGTTATTTAGAATGTCATGAAAAAGATTGCTACAATTAATAACTTGAAAAACTGTGAGCAAAGCTCACTAATATATAGCCTACGCTTCAAAATTAATGATTGTTCAGCTCAAAGGACAGATAAATCATCCAAATTTGACATAACAGAAAATCACCGAACATTAGATTAGCTTGTGAACAATAGCTATGTGCACTGAACATTCTGCAAAATTTTCAGTGTATTTCAATCAGCGATCTAGGAAGAGGTGTCGCCAAAAACAGGTACTGGCATTAAACAATAAGGCAAAGTATGTGTTTTTCTATGGAAAATCCAAAACAAAAAATGAGTAGTTCCACAGAAATAGTTGAGCTTACAAAAATATTTGACAGACGGATCGACAGACAATCTAAACCGTCAAAAATGGCAGGTTTTTCTAAGCTTCACCAAAATCCCAACAAACATCGTTTTATTTTGGCATCTAGTGAGCGTTCTACTAATAATTTACTTTTGGAGTGTAAAAAAATCAATTGAAGTTTTAGATAAACTACAATCTATTGAAAGACCAGTCTCATCCATCGACAGTTATGATTTTTCCGCGCTTTATACTACCCTTCCACATAAGTTGATTAAATAAAAATTGGGGCAACTTATTAAATGGTCTTTTAAATCTTCTAGTCTGCAGTTCATTTGTTCTAACAAAAAGCAAGGATGGGATTCTTCTCTAATATTATATACAATAATTATTGTTCCTGGACATGTGATGATATGATTAATGCACTCAATCTTTTGCTGGACAACATTTTTGTTCGTTTTTGGCAACACTATTTATCAACAGGTCATAGGTATTCCCATGGGTACAAATAGTGTACCTCTTATTGCAGATCTTTCTCTGTTCTGTTACGAAAGAGACTTCATGGAAAAACTTCAAAACGGAACCACACAAAACAGTGATAATCTTATTTCTATTTTCAATGATAACAGCAGGTATATTGACGATGTCCTTACCATTGACAATCCCCAGGTTTTAGATGATGTAGATATTATTTACCCACAAGAACTGAAATTAAATAAAGCTAACAATGATACCAAATACTGCCCTTTTCGGGACCTAACTATCATTATTGACGCTTTTAAAATAAAAACTAAAATATATGATAAAAGGAATGATTTTGATTTCACTATAACTAATTTCCCTTTTCTTGACGGCGACATCCCTCAAGCTCAATCATACGGGATGTACATTTCTCAACTAGTACGATTCGCCCGTGTTTGTTCTACTTTTGACGATTTTAATGAACGTAACCTTACTGTCACAGCTAAACTTTTACATCCGGGTTACAGATTTCATAAGTTGTTGAATACCTTTAAGAAGTTTTATAAACAGATATGAATATTTAATATCTAAATATGGCGTTACTCGCAAACAGCTTATTACTAAGGGCATTTCTAATCCTTCTTTTTACGGTAATGTTGTTACGAAATGCCAGAAACTGATTAAAAGTCCAGAAAAGCTGGAACGTAACTTACATTCTTTACGTAATAGTGGATATTGATATACTCTGCTTGCATCCGTTAAATTAGCTTTGAGATCTAGTGACCTGAAAATTAAACATACATACTGGCCTCTCACTGATAGTGCGGATGTCTACTGAAATATATGATGATTCTTCGCCAAATTCTCCGGGAAGTTTTGAGTTTATTTTTTTTCCGTGGTGCGACAGTGTTTTCACCGGAAGTTTAGCGGCGAGCACCCCTTGACCCATCTTTCAAAATTTATATTCTCTCCTTTCAAGATTGTGGTTATGGCATTAGTAGTGTACCTGTATTGGGTTTTATTCGTATGTTTACTAAACTGTAGGGAAACGGGACAGATAAGGGGGAGGTTTGGGTACCCATAAACCGGTTTCACCCTACCGCTGGCTTTTGCTACTGCCGGTACCAAGTTTCTATCGTTGTTTACGTTTGTCTTTTGTCTTTGTTGTATTTTTCCTGTGTAGTTCCCTAGCAGATTGTGGCATGTAATTATATTTTTTAGCCATTGTAGGTGTTTCATGTTGTCCCTTTTATTTCGTATATATAGGACTTGCAGTAAAATTTACTTAAATGCACATTTGTTGGCAGAATATTAAATACCTACCACTACAACACAAAACTTTCAGAGACAAAAGGCTTTCAGAGCCTGTATCGCTTATCTGGATCATGGCTGACATAGACAATCAAGACAACCCCAATGTTTAAGGATATGAATTTCAAGTATGCTAATAGACCTTAATGCCATATGATGCAATGTTAAACTATGTTCCTTGGTCGCCACCAGTGAATGTGGTTTAGACCTGTTGGTCATCTGTTCTTAAGGATACCATCTAAGTACCATTGTACTTAAGTTAAGGTTTAGATGGTCAAGTAGTTTCAGAATGAATGATCATTGGCTTGTTTCCCGTTTTGGGTCCAATGCTAAACTATGTTGCATGCCGTTGGTCATCTTTGTAAGGTGCAGACTTACCAGAGATTTCTTAAAAGTGACCACCAAAGTCTATTATGGCTATGTTTCTTTCCAATTTTCTTTTGGTTTTGTGAAGATCATTAAGGTCAAATCTTAACCTATGTTCCTCACTTGTGGCCTTCTTTGATGAAACCCGGACTTGCCACACACTTTTTTCAAAGGTCGATAGCTATGAAAATTGTGACCGAGTTGGTCCCAATTGGCAAAGCAGGAAGATCTTTGAATGTGTTTTCCCATGGGGTCCATTCAAACACATTAATTTCCTTGATTGGATAAAATGAAAACTTGCCAGACACTTTTTAAAGGGGGCAATTGAAGCAAAGGTTTGATTCCAAAAGGTCATATAGTTTCAGAGGAGAGGTCTTTGAATGTGTTTTCTCATAAGGTGAATATTAAACTCATTTTTCTCCAATGTTGAATGAGTTCCGGGACATATTTTAAAGAGACGACAAAAGGACTATTGTGGCCATGTTTTATTTGGTACCAATTGTGTTTGTTGGTGAACAGGAGAAAATCTTTCAATGCTTCACATAGGATCTAATGATAAACTGTACCAAATGGCAGCCATCGTGTGATGCGGACTTGTCAGACACATTTTTGAAGTAAGATGCACGCCGAGCAAACCATAACACGACCACAGCACGTCAACCACTGAAATGTTATCAAGCGTCATTCAAAAGTAAATGTGCTTACAAAAATGAGCTAGACAAAGTAATAAAATGGACACAATAAGGAGCTAGACACAGTAATAAGCTATACACAAAGTATGAAAAACAGAAATCGGAAGAAAAAATAAAAATTTTGAGCAATCTGCACATTTGCAATTTTGGCCTCGTATGTCATAACATAAAAGAAAAGGAGTAATAAAAAATCTGATGTAAAGTATTGTGTTAATTTTTCAAAAGGAATCCATTGCAAAAAAAACTGCTTATAAATCAAACCAAATAAATGATTATCGCACCTCTTTGGTCCCATTTATCTCATTAACGAAACATTCAACATGAAATCTATTGCCATACTTTGGATTTGAAATACCCCCGGGGCACTGGGAAAGAAACTCTATCAAAATCTGATAATTAATTATATTCTTTAAAAGAATATATGAAAACACCTAATTTATACCCGTTTATCCCTTCAGAAAAGCGGACAGGGTCACAATACCCAAAGGTTAAGTGCAAAGGATCATTGTGTTGGAATTTCACGAGGATTGTTTAAAAATCTAAGTTATCGCATTGGAACGAAGTGCCTACAGACACTCCGCCAGTTAAATCATTATACGACCTCATTTTTGCGGTTGTATAAAAATGCAACAAACGACAACTGTGGCCAAGTTCAATCCCAACTGGTCAAGTAGTGTCAGAGGAGAAGATCTTTAAATGTGTTTTCCCAAAGGGTCTCTTTTTAAACTAACAAAGTTTAACTGCTGGCTTCTATCTTGGATCAGTTGTGGAATTCCAGAAATATATTTCAAATGGGATCATCAAAGGACTTTTGTGGCCAAGCTTGGTGCCATTTTGTTTTTATTGCTTTAGGGGGAAAGCCTTGAAAGCTTTTCCATAGTGTCCAATTATAAACCATGTTTCTTGCTGCCAGCTATCTTGGATGCAAAAACAAGATACATTTTACAATGGGAGCAACGAAAGACAATTGAGAAGATCTTTGAATGAGTGTTCCCAAATTCAATGTTAAACTGAGGTCCATACTAAGCATAAAGGACGTATGTGACCAATTTTGGTTACAATCGGCCATGTAGTTTCAGAGGGGAATATCTTTAAATGAACAGTTTACAACAGCCTGATGGTGAACGACAGACTCCAAGTGATGGAAAAAACTCAGCCAGGTGGGCTAAAAGAAGCAATTAACATCACCAACTTTCATCTCCACAACATGAACCAAAGAGTGTTCAATAGTTCAAGGTCTGCCAGAATCAATCTGATATCATTTTCACCTAAGTTAGACCCTTTATATCTCAAGTTTGCTCAAAGCAAAATGATGAGGGGTACATGGTCTATTGTTATACCTGATAATATTTTCCATATATAAATGCATTAGGGAAAAATATCGACAATTTGTCTGTTTTATTTCTTAAACCAAAAAACGATCTGTTGACCAGTCAACAGTTTTCAGTCTGTTGACCGACACCGATCTGTTGACCACCTGCCTTATTTTGATTGGTTCAAAAATATCACGCCCATATCACATGATCTCCTGTCGTCTGCATAACCAAAGTTGGCAACGTGAATTGTATTCAGATGAAATGGAGCGTATTCATTGAATATGAAAAGGTATAACAAAACAGTTATAGACTGGGTCCTCAAACAACAGCTGTTTTGTTTGACCCTCTGACCAAACTGTTGCACTCAGCCTTCGGCTTCGTGCAACAGTTCAGTCCTCGGGTCAAACAAAACAGCTGTTGTTTTCGGACCCCGTCAATAACTGTATACTGTTAACCAATGAAAACTAAATATATAATACAGGCAGATACAGTAAAACATGACTTATCCAATAAAGTAAGAGAGTGTAATACAGTATGTTTGAATACTGAAGTTAAAAGGGGATTAAAAAACTTTTTTTACCAAAACTATATCAGTTTTGACAAAATAAGAGAACTTATTGCATGGCGACGGATGAACACTTTGCCAGTTAATTTAATGTGTGTTGACAACCCCGCATTTATGAATGATAAGCGTGGGTGTAACATTGCTCCATAATTACCAATGAATTCCGCTCAAACCGGTGCTAAGGGTCGTCTTGAAATTATAAGGTATGAGCAAAGCTCATTGTTGAAGGCCACATGTTTTAACATGAATTTGTAGAGACATTGTCTCATGTGCATTTAATCCTTATTCCGTCATTGCATAATATATAGATGTCAGATAAGGGGGGTTTCACTGCATAATGACATTTTTCTAATTTGCCTGAGAATTAGACCACATTTAAAATGAACAAATGGAAATATATTCTTACGGGGTTGATTAACTCTCTTAATTTCTAAATTATCCTTTGAAATTGTTTAGAGGTAGATATAGTGATGTAGCACAAATATAATACTAATGCATTGCTGGCTTTAATCTGTGGTTAATGACAACATGTACTGCTACTATAGATACAAACTTTATACACAATGGTGAATGAAAGGATATGTAGTAAATGCACATGAGACAAATTCTATACAAATACAATGGTGAATAAAAGGATATGTAGTAAATGCAATGAGACAAAGTCTCTACAAATACAACCCTTGATATGTGCTGAAAATTATAAGTGAGTTGTTGTTGTATTAATACATGTATCTAGAATATTGCTAATTTGACCAATCATATATTGATTCTCATCTAATAAAAATGTTATATCAATTTCGTATTCATTTTTGGTAAATCTTATTTACATCAATATATAAAATTTATAACAAGCAAAATCACAAGAGTTTTTATTTTTTATTTTCAGTGGTTTTGACATCTTGTGCTGACGGAGGAACAGAATTGAAAAATACAGTATTGAAATTTCCACGCACACAAACTATTTTTGGAATAAGTAAAGCGAACACCTTCAATAGTTCAGGAAAGTTTACATGTGAAGTTGCTGGAATTTACCTTTTTTCTGTATTTATTATGTCAGAATCAAGTAATTCACGTTACGTTATGTACAAAAACAATAACTGGATATCTTATGTTCAAGTTACCTCTGTAAGTCACGATTTTAATAACTATAATACAGGGACAGGAATTGTGGCTGTCAGTCTGAATGTTGGAGATACTTTGTATGTAAAATCAGATACTGAAATTCGTGTCTATGCCTCATATTCTTGTATGACTATAATAAAGATCAGATAATCTGGTCATACCAAAGTGATTAAACGCTTAATAGTCTTTAGATTGTCTTAAACGTTTGTTAAAAAGTCAAGTGTAGTTTCTACTTCTGTTTCTCATTGGAGATAGAGAATTAAGTGATATTTGTGAAAATAAAGCAGATGTTATTTGATTCGATATAAGACTTGGGCAGATTGTTGCACACTTCTATTACCGGTAAATGTTTTAAATACATATATCAACATAAATGTCGATCAATTCTTTGTTTTGCAAGGAGTATATTACAAAAATGGGACTGTCTGGTCATAATGTAGCTGTTGAATGTAATAGATCTATTGGCATTTCCAGGAACAAACATTACTGTCTTTTGTAAAAATTATTTAAAAGACTAAATACATTTTGTTTTTAATTGTTCCACCTTTATTGGTATGAGAAAATTATTCAATAGTATTACTGAAAAAAAATCTCCAATGTTTAAATATATTCAAATAAACAAACGAGTTAAAATTCTTGTCGATAAAAGGTAAAACAAAAAAAAATGTACACATATCAAAACATAAAAGATTAAAAAACAAGCAGACAGAGGTAGGGATTGGCCAAGATCATCGACATTAATGTTTCAAGGGGCCGTGAAAGAGAAACAAAACTGGCTGAGAAATGAAATATTACGTCACAAAAATAAATTTGATGTTTATAGTTTAGAGTAATTGTTTATAGGTAAAATAAATTTGACGTTCATTGTTTAGACAGTGGAGCCCAATAGTTGAAGAAATCCCCCCCCCCCAAATAGGTAGGGAGAGGAAATTTAGCCCTCAACACGAAACAGAAATTAAACAAAAGAAAATAACTATCGAAAAAGTATTGAAATAACAAATAAAATGTAAGAATAAATAAAATTGAAGATACCAGTCCAAGGATAGTACATTAAAC
Source organism: Modiolus philippinarum (assembly GCA_002080025.1). Lineage (NCBI taxonomy): Eukaryota > Metazoa > Mollusca > Bivalvia > Mytilida > Modiolidae > Modiolus > Modiolus philippinarum. The sequence continues at coordinate 44,155 of MJUU01028620.1, forward strand.
ACTAGTTTTTATATTTAAACCTTTGGGGTTTTAGGTACCCAGGGTGAATATAATCTGTTGTTCCAACTGTTGTCGCTGTCAACCTGAGTAAGGACTGTCACGCTCATGTCTTCCATGGAATGTTGGCGAAACCTGAAATGGTTACCGACGGGTGTGTCTTTGTGAGCTGTTACGGATCGAAGATGCTCAGAAAAGCGATCACCCAGTCTGTGGCAAGTCTCACCAACATACATTTTGTGACACCGTCTACATACTATGGCATATATCACATTCTTGGTTATACAAGTTTAACCAGAACTGATTTTGTAAGAACCATCAGGACCCTTGATGAATTCCGTTTCCATAGTAAAGGGACAAGTTCGACAGATCATGCGACCACAACGTCGTGTTTCCCTATATGACTTGTTGTTATTGGTCTGGTCGGTCCTGATTTTGCTGGACACTAGGTGATCTCTTAAACCTTTTCCTTTGTGATAGGCTGTAATTGGCAAAGATGGAAATATTTCAGCCATCAGTGGATCATCTTGTATAATATTTTTGAAATTCTGTGCTAATATCTTCTGTATAGCGACATTGTGAGGATGGTAAGTTAGTACTAAAGGTATTCTTTAGCTGTTTTCTTTTTTTCTTTTTTGTCATTGCCTTTCTGCGAGTAATTGTAGTAACAGAGTCAACAGCCCTGGAAATCACTTCCATTGGATATCCTCTCCTAATGAAGAATTCAGACATCAGGGCACACTGTGATTCGAAGTCCTTGTCATCACTGCAAATACGTCTAAGCCGCATGAATTGAGATTTAGGAATAGCGTCTTTGCAACTTGAAGGATGACAGTAAGATCGCTTTGCTGAGCATCTTCGATCCGTAACAGCTCACAAAGACACACCCGTCGGTAACCATTTCAGGTTTCGCCAACATTCCATGGAAGACATGAGCGTGACAGTCCTTACTCAGGTTGACAGTTCACGACGACAGCGACAACAGTTAGAACAACAGATTATATTCACTCTGGGTATCCAAAACCCCAAAGGTATAAATATAAAAACTAGTGTTTAATGTACTATCCTTGGACTGGTATCTTCAATTTTATTTATTTTTACATTTTATTTGTTATTTCAATACTTTTTCGATAGTTATTTTCTTTTGTTTAATTTCTGTTTCGTGTTGAGGGCTAAATTTCCTCCCCCTACCTATTTGGGGGATTCCTTCAACTATTGGGCTCCACTGTCTAAACAATGAACGTCAAATTTATTTTACCTATAAACAATTACTCTAAACTATAAACATCAAATTTATTTTTGTGACGTAATATTTCATTTCTCAGCCATTTTTGTTTCTCTTTCACGGCCCCTTGAAGACATTAATGTCGATGATCTTGGCCAATCCTTACCTCTGTCTGCTTGTTTTTTAATCTTTTATGTTTTGATATGTGTACATATTTTTTGTTTTACCTTTTATCGCAGTTCGACAAGAATTTTAATTCGTTTGTTTATTTATGCTTACACGAACTGCCGCACAGCACTCTTTATTTTAAATATATTCAACAGATGAGTACAAACAATTTGGAAAATAAATTATTCAAAGAGCCTTACGAAATGATCTGTTATAAATGTATTGTTATGCAATAGCTCTAGGATTATAATCATATTCGCATATTTTTCGCATATTTCCCGGATTGAATCACTCACAGTGTGACGGGTGCTGTTAACAGAGCAGGACATGCTTACCCTTCCGGAGCACCTGATGTCACTCTCAGTTTCACTGGAGTTCACACTGTGAGTTCCTTTGTTCTGAATGTTGTAATTTCTGGTTCTGTGCTTTGTATCTGTCTAACGTCATTGTTTTTGTGTCTAACGTCATTGTTTTCTGTGTTCTCGTTTTTGCCCTGTCTTTGGACTTCGATTTTTGTGAATTTCACCCCTTTGTTCCTTCGGTATTCTACTGCCGTTGTTTCTAATATTAACTGTGTTTTAACATAGAATTATGTGACTTTGGTGAATAAAGATAGGTAGCACCTACCTGTTTTCTTCGTCTCTTGCGGAACATAAGACGAGCCTCCTCATATATCTCTTCAACCTAGGCAGGCCCCTAACAGTCAGTTCCCCAAGCTTGACCACTACATTAGAATTTCCATTTCTTCACATGTCCTCTATGATTCTTTTTTGTTTCCCTCCTTTTTTCTTAGGAGTCAATGTTACAGAAATCTTAGCGTTGTCGTTAGGGTCTCCGCTGTTATATGCCCTAGATAATGTCCACCTACTCACTTTTATTCTACTGTTGTTGTAATACCCCACGCTTTGGCGGGCGGTATATAGTGATCATGGTGTCCGTTTGTTCGTCCGCCCGTCCGTCCATCCGTTCGTTCGCTATTCCGTCCACCATAGGGGTACACACTTTGTGGCAACAACTCCTCCCAGACTACTTGGTGAAATCCATTGAAACTTTTATAGAATGTTTGGTACACATTGTCATTGTGCACCATCTACTAGTATTTAAAATTTTGATTTGATTTTTTTGGGGGGAGCGGGGTATATATTTGTGAGCTTTGCTCACAGTTTTTCTAGTTTTTAATAAGAGCTTCTACTGTTTTTGTGTTTCTTCTCTCTTAGTCTTGATCGGGCAAAATACAACCAAAATACTCACGAGGCATTTGTTGATTCACATTTTTTGATGTCGTGATAAAATTTCTTCCAACATTCGGAGCCAAATAGCAGGACTGGTATTACATTTCTGTTGTATATTCTTGGCTTATTGTTTCTGCTGTAAAAATACTTGATTTGTATCTTTTCACTCTATCCTTTTTTTGTACCACTCACAACTTTTGCTGTAATAGGAGACATGTTTAAATATTAAAATGTGTAAATGAGTGAACATATGTGTTATGGTCTCATGTTCATTTACTCCACATCCTTTCGTAAAATAAACTTCAGAATATATCTGAAAATTAATTCGATAATAATAAGTGTTTTATGAGGATATGACAAGATACGGGACGTGAGATTTTGATATATATTTAGCATAACCTTTTTGACTTGCATTCTTTAAACAGAACTTAAAATGTCTAGTACTAGATTACTCAATTACAAGACATATAGAAAAAAAATACTGTTTGGTAGTATACTAGTCAACAAAATAAATGAAACATGGGAAAATTTCTCAAAGATTCTAGTAGTAAACAATTACACATCGATAAAATGTACATAGATCTACCTTTGATGCCAAGATTTGATATTTATGGGTATTATGTTGCCGTGTGAAGCTTATTGTATCGAATAACATTCCTCAAAGAACGTAATTCTTTGTAAATAATGCATATGTATGCTCTCTGTACATTTTAGTAATGGTGTACTAGTGCTGGAGAGCATCCCTCATATGGATACACTATCATACTTTCAAATTTTGGCCTTTTATATATTTTGTTATTCCAAAATGTTATTCTGACCACCTGTGTATTTTGTCCATGCACATCTCATGGTTTTATTATGCCAAGTTTTCTTACTATTGACTCGATGAGTGTCCTGTGGTTATTTATATGTTGTTATTGGCTTCTGTTGGGTTTTTGTCGGCAATGGATGATAGCGATTGTAAGAAAACTTTGCTAGTTGATTTTATGTTTGTTGACGATCCTGCATCCATGACATGAAAAACATGGATGTAGCGTTGCTCGCATCGTCGGAAACCCACGAGCGATTACGCTACGTCCCGATGAAGTGAGGGATGTAGCGTAATCTCTCGTGGGTTTCCGACGATGCGTTGCTCGACATCTGGCGATGAATTCCACTCAAACCGGTGCTAGGGACCGTCTTGAACTTACTGTGAGGTATGAGCAAAGCTCATTTTGAAGGCCTCATGGTGACTTCAAGATGAAGAACAACAATAAAAGCGTTGTTCCATTGCTTGTTTTACCATGTATTTTTATAGACTTTGTCTCATGAGCATTTACTCCATATCCTATAATTGATTATTTAAGCTTTCTGCAGTGTGAGGTATGTAAAAGAATTTCCCTGTGCTAGAGATGTATGCTGTCTATACATTTCAGTTATGGTGTACTTGTGCTTGAGAGAATGTCTCATATGGATACACTATCATACATTGTTCTTTCAAATTTTGGCATTCTATGTTTTTTTTTTATTTCAAAATGTTATTCTGACCACCTTTTTATTATGCCACGTTTTCTTACTATTGACTCGATGAGTGCCTTGTGGTTGTTTATATGTTGCTATTGTCTTCTGTTGGGTCTTTTTGTCGGGCAACAGATGACAGCGATTGCAGAACACTTTGCCAGTTAATTTTATGTTTGTTGACGATCCTGCATCCATTACATGAAAGTTGCTCGACATCTTGCTTAAACCGGTGCCCTGGGCCGTCTTGAGCTTACTATGAGGTGTAAGCAAAGCTCATTGTTGACTGCCTCATAGACACTTCAAGATGAAGAACGACAAAAAAGCGTTGTCTCATTGCTTGTTTTATCGTGTATTTGTAGAGAATTTACTCCATATCCCTTCATTGATTATGTGATATGAAGTGGAAATCTTCTTAGTTTTTCTATGACGGGCGTATTACAATTTTCAAATCTTGTTCTTTTTTTTGCGTTTTCGATAAATTTGAAATGACAAAAAAAAATTATTGAGTACTTTTGCGATAAATTCCTTTAGCAGAGATGTCTGCTTGTGTAAATTTAGGCTTGATTAGAGAACAACTTTGAACATGCTTTCATAATGATATAGTAGGAATATTTCCAGAATCCAATATTCCACTTCGGTCAGTGCTGGTGGTGTAAAATTCTCTGGGATTGAGCAGAGTGTGTAAGGATAAATCCACAAAACCTGGGCTGTCTTCATTTTACCAACAAGAAATTGGAAAAAGCTTTGTAGGTGAAATCATATCTGTTGTTCTAGCTTCACTTTGCTGAATATATACTTGATGATAAGCATGGATAGAAAAAAAGAAGGGAAATGGATGTATCGTTGCTCGATAATTAGCAATGAATTCCGCTCAAACTGGTGCTTGATTTTATTATGAGGTATTTTCCCATTGATGAAAGCATCATGGCGACTTCAAGAAGAGGAGCGATAACAAAAGCGTTGTTCCATTGCTTTGTTTTACCGTATTTTTACAGACTTTGTCTCATGTGCATAAACTCTATGCCCTTTCATTGTTAATTCTATTGGTTTGGTGTTTGTTCTCTTTCGATCGGCTTCGGCAAAAATACGCCGGCGCAGAATACTCCCGGGACATCTGTTGATCAGATGATTCACATTTCCTGATGTCATACCATGATATCCTCCAACTTTGGAAGTCAAATAGTAGGATTGATGATTCAGTGTTTATGTTGTGATAAAGCTTGATTTCCATACTTTCCGTAGAGCTATAAATGCACTTCTAGCTTTTTGTACTATTGAACTAATATCTTTAGCAGTTCCTCATGTTCTGTTAATTTTAAATTTTAAGTTTGTAAATTCGTCTACCTAATCAATATTTTTCCTTGAATCCTTATTTGTCCCTTCACAACTTGTTTATGGTCGTACACAGGGTTAGATCTAAAAAAATTCAAACTTCAGTACATATCTGAAACTTAACTTCAATAATAACAAGTGTTATATACTGTACAGATAATAAGTTACAGGACGCGGGATCTCGATACATATTAAACATTAACTTACAGTATTTTTAAAGCAAATTAAAATATAAAGTACTTGATTACTCATGCTACTATACTAGTCAACAAAAGAAATGATACACGGCATTTCTCTAGGTTAACATGTACAGAGATATACTTTTGATACCAGGAATTGATACTTATGTCACTAAATAATTTACTCTCGTGTAATACACGCCGTAACAAATAATATTCCTTCTTTTTTTAATGCAAATGATATCAGTAAGATATGGAATTCTTCCTAATTCTCCTGTGACGGGCGTTGTACATTTCCAACAATTTTATTTTTTTTTTACATTTCCGATAATTTTGAAATGACATTTCCGACAATTTTGATTAAGTTCCAATGATTTGCTATAGCAGAGGCATCTTCTCAACCAGTTTTCGTGTTGAGTTTGGCGATACTAGCTTGATTAATACCAACAACTGAACGACTAATTAAGGTTTACTTTGGTTTGTTTTACAATATATTTGTAGAGATTTTATCTCCTGTGCATTTACTCCATACCTCTTCATTGCTTATTCTGGCGAGAGTTTGTATCTCCTTCAGTCCGAAATAAAAAATTCCCCTCGCGAGAGATGCATGCTCTATATACATTTTACTTACGGTGTACTTGTGCTTGAGAGAATTTCTCATATGGATATGCAAACAAAATGTACGTTCATACTTTCAAATTTTGGCATTTGTTTTTTTGTACTTTCCAAATGATATTCTGACTATCTGTTTATTGTGCCCACATTCATGATTTATTATGCCACGGTTTCTTACTTTTTGCTCGATGAGTACCCTGTGGTTGTTTAAGTGTTGTGATTGTCTTCTTTTCGTTTTTTTTTTATCGAGCAACGAATGACAGCGATTGAAAGAAATTTTATGTTTGTTGACAATCCGGCATTCATGGATAATGGAGCATGGATGTGGCGTTGCTCGATAATCAGTAATGAATTCCACTCAAACCGGTGCTAGGGTTTGTCTTGAACTTACTTTGAGGTATGAGCAAAGCTCATTCTTGACTGCTTCATTGCGACTTTAAGCTGAAGAAAGCGTTATTCCGCTGCTTTGTTTAAAAATTTATTTATAGAGACTTTGTCTCATGTAAATTTACTCCATATCCATTTATTGCTTATTTTATTTGTGGCTGTAAAATATGGAAATAAAACTGATTAGATCTTTCTTTGGTGGCATGACGCAACGCCGCAAACTGTAGATTTTCGATATTTTTACAGTTTTTTTTTATTAAACCAATGAATTTAACGAATAAAAATTTATCTCTAAGGTAGCGAGCATTAATTTAGAGTTCTAAGATTCGAAGCGTAAGAACATGAGGCAGTGAACAGTTTTATACCCCTTTTAAATACATCAAGATACACATGAGTTAATCCCTCTAAAGAGACATACAAGGGAGTTAATTGAGATAACTTAGATAGCTCAGTTTTCATGACGTGGGATTAAATTCTATTTCATTTGTATTAAAATATTTTTGCATGAAAAATGTAGATACAATGTAAAATATTCAGCAAACAATATAAACAAAATATGAAAAATATTATGAAATGACAATTTAAAGTGCAATGTTTGCCTTACTGTACCTATATTCCATGTCGATTCTGAATATATCAACTAAAAATATGAATATCTATAAAATATGCAAATTGTCAGTACGAAACAATTATAAAAGTCCAGATCGTATCATACATGAAAACTGGATCATCTGATACTGCCAGTCTTTGCAAAAGTGAAATGGAGATGTGTAAGTATGTAGTTGAGAAATATGGTAGTTTTCGTCTTGAACCTTTTCAAAGTTGGAGTACATAAAATGCCTCGAATACTTTAATTGGGGCCGTAATAGACTTTAAAACCTTTTTGTCGAGTAGTTTAAAACAACTTTATTGATTTATTTTTGACTAGTTCTTTAAATGGACATGTTAAAAATACAGCGATTCAACTGAAACTCCTGCTTCATCATGTATGAGTATGTATTTTGTGAACATGTTCCACGAGTTTACCATTGACAACTGTTGGAGAGATTGATGGGGTATTTCCCCCTCTCTATGAAAAGCTGTCCGTCTTTTTCTTCAGCAGTGAGACTCATCTATTATCTTATAGATTAATTTTCATAGGTTAAATTTGGCTCAGGTCATTTACATGTATATACACTTTTTATACAGTATTATTTTTTCATTCCAATTTGCTGTGCTTTTTCATTTTAAAACTTTTGCTTAAATTATGATCTGCATCCATGGAACTAAGCGTTTGTAGGTCAGCATTTTGTGCAGTACGTTTGTTTTTCTTCTATTGGTATTGTAAGATTTCCTTCGAGTATTTCCACTTTTCAATTTTTTTTACATCACAGTGTTGTTGGTATTCCAATTTATTTCTGATCTATTAACTTTTCCATACGTATATTATAATCGATGTATTCCAGTCAGCATATGGTATTTATGAATGTTTCTAGGTTTTCTCTAACTTTTTGGGTAGCCAAGTATCACATTTGGTAGATTTGAAAGAGCAAGCAATATACCTTTTCTTGATAATTTTTTGGTCAAGAAACTGTCGTTTCTCAGAAGCGCTAGTTTGTACAAGGACAGTTACATACATGTCCAGTATGCTTTGGTTGGCTCACCGAAAATGTTCACCTACTGGGAAGTCTTTTCCATTGCATTATATATGAATATCTTGCATAAAACAGAAAATATTTGAAAGGTTTGAATTCTTTATCTTTATGTTTATTGCAAAGTACATTTTTAATGCAATCTGGGTTGTTCTAAATACAAAGCTTTGTAGTGACATACGAATTCAATCACGATAATACCGTGAAATCTATATCCATATTTAACATATACTGTCGCTTGAAATGACAGTTTCCTCCAACTAACATCTAAAAGGAACTCTTTTTGGAGATAAAACCAAAAATATACCTTGTTAAAGACAGCAGGCTGGCAAGACATGGCCGTTTACTGCATCACACTCATATCATACAATATGTTGGCAGGACTCTTGACAATTTTTTTATTAACCATGGTGAGAAGAACATGTCGTGGCCTACAGTACAGATAATTAACGTAAAATTCATTTGACCAGGGTTTCTTTGAAGCTAAAGTTTGGAGCATTTCTGATCATTTATCGGCACGACATAAATAAATAAATAAATAAGGAGTTTGTAAAAAGATTCCCCGTGCGAGAGATGTATGCCTTATATACATTTCAGTTATGGTGTACTTGCGCTTGAGAGAATTTCTCTTGTGGATGCACTATCATACTTTCAAATTTGGGATTTTATTTTTTGTAAAATCAAATTGTTATTCTGACCACCTGTTTATTGTGACAACATCTCATGATTTTATTTTGCCAAGTTTTCTTAAGTGCCCTATTGTTGAACTGTGATTGTCTTCTGTTAGTCTTTCTGTCATGTAACGGATGAAAGCGATTGTAAGAACACTTTAGCAGTTATTTTTATGTTTTTTTTGACAACCCTGCATTCATGGATAATGAAGAGCATGGAGTGTACATTTGCTAGCAAATTAGCATTGAATTCCGCTCAAACCGGTGCTAGAACGGAATTCATTGCTAATAGTCGGTTTAAGAGCTCCACGTAGCTCATGTTAATTTGTTATATGTATACATGTACCGACTCTAAATAAAATTTACTTACTTACTTACTTACTAGAGGCCGGCTTGAGCTTACTATAAGGTATGAGCATAACTCATTGTTGAAGGCCAATGGTGATTTCAAGATGAAGAACAACAATAAAAGTGTTTTACGATATTTTTGTAGAGACTTGTCTCATGTGCATTTGCTCCATATCACTTCTTTGCTTATAATACTAACAAATCACTCAGTAACAATCGTAAACAGGAGAGGTTGTCTCGTGCTTGTTCGTATCCAATGTCTCTGTTTGATAATTATATTTTTAATCGAGTTTAATTGCTGATTACTAAATGCTGATTGTAAATTTCTACTTTTTAAATGCTAAATGTTGATTGCCATGTGCCATTTGTTAATTGCAAATACCTAAATGCCGAATGCTAATTGCTTCTTCTTCTTCCACTACGGAGTTGAACTCATCTATGAGTGTTAATAAACTCCAGCTCGGTTAAAAACAGGAGGCTTTCGCGACGATAAAACCAAACTGTACATATT
>MJUU01028621.1:0-37163 GCA_002080025.1 Modiolus philippinarum
GAGCATATCTGAAAAGAAATTTCAGCCTAGAATTTGCTTTTTGTATAATATCTTTCACAATTATATAACCAGAAAGAAATTGTTCAAAGTTTATTCCCAAATATTTTTCACTTTCACGGCCATTATATACCACAGTTAACTCCTGTTGAATTGTTAGTGCTAAACAAGTTTCATTTTTTATGCATTTGTAGGAGAGAAAAGATGATGGTGTTTTCGTATGCCTTATTTATAAAATGAAATCAAACTGAGACATAAAAAGGGAAAATCTAGTTATAATTATACAGATAGCAAACAACGACCTTGTTAGAGCGGGGTGACACGAGGGTCTGCACTCCCAATTCCCAGATTTTGTCGACCCTTTTCCCCTATTCCCACATTTTTTGGCCCCTTTTTCCCAAATCCCACATTTTCTAGGCTATTCTCATTTCCCACATTTTTTACAATTTGAAACACCAATTACATCAACAATATTATTTGCCCACATGTTCCACAAGTTCTTCCATCATACTAAAATATCCTTACAAAAAGACCTAAATTCCGTGCAAAAAAAAATACATCAACTTGGAACAAAATTTTAAACTTTTTATGGATGCTGCGGAGGACTATGCTAGAATACAATCAATACCCATATTGCATAATAAACGGTAAATTTCGTTATTCTGTACATGTGTTTCAAGGAGTAATCTCTCATCAGCAGCATTAAAATCAAACCATATGGAGAGCCATAGTCCAAAAGTAGTCAAAAAAGAAGTACTCATGGCAAAAAATATCGAAATAGGAGGCCAAATTCAGTAACAAGGACATCCACCAAGTGCCATACACGAAATGAAGCCTCAGTATTTTTAAGGGGTTAGAATTTTGAAAAAAAAACAGTTATTTCTATAAAACGCAAGGTATTTTTTTCATAAAGGGATATGGAGCAAAATGCAAATGAGACAAAGTCTCTACAAATGAATTATTATTTTTTTTTGTCAGAAAAGTCTGACTATTGGGCCTGCTGGTCCACCAGCAGTAGCATCGGCCCAATGGTTTCAAAATTATACAATCAATGCCCATGTTGCATAATAAACGGTAAATAAGAAAATAAATTAAGCCGTGAATAAGATGAAGACCTTAATTCTCTTTTTAGCTCACCTGGCCTAAAAGGCCATGTGAGCTTTTGCAATCACTATGCGTCCGTCGTCTGTCGTCCGTCCGTCCGTCCGTCCGTCTGTCTGTCTGTCAACAATTTCAAAAATCTTCTCCTCTGAAACCACCAGGCCAAATGTAACCAAACTTGGCCTGAATCATCACCAGAGTATGGCTTCTCAAAATTGTGTTCGATTAGGCGGTAGGTCAAACAACATGGCCACCGTTGCTAAAAATAGAACATAGGGGTAAATTGCAGTTTTTGGCTTATAACTCGAAAACCGTTACAGATATCAAAAATCTGACAGCGGTAACAGTGATCAGCATAGCAAGATCTACCTGCCTTGCAATTTTGAAGAAAATCCGAAAACCCGTCTTGGAGTTATTTCCCTTTTTCCGTAAAATTTTCAAAATTTGTGCATTTTTTTTATTTTTTATTTCAAAAAGTGTAACAGATAGAGGTCAAGTGTATATTGCAAAAATGTTCAGCATATCAAGATCTACCAACCTTGAAATTTTGAAGAAAATCCAAAAACCCTTGTAGGAGTTATTGCCCTTTTTTCATGGAATTTTCAAAATTTTCATATTTTTCGTCCTATAGCAGATGAAGGTTACAGCAATTTTCCTTTTACTGAATGCAGTTTCAATAGGATTTTTGGTAGCTCTCCAGGTAATTAAATAGGTTTTTCAATAGCAGTTTGGCCTTCAAGGTAGAAAGGTCACCAAATGCCCATTCATACATGTAGTTGAGTGTGTGCCAATTTACCTGATGTTGATTTCACCCACAGAGATAAAGTACATTTGAACTATTATTATGTATTGGAACAAACAAAGAGAAGGGATGAATTTATATAGACTAAATTTAAACAGTAATAGAACAACTATGTGATTTCTTATCTTATTGTATAAAAAAATGCATCTTTATTCTTGATTGGCTATTTCAATATTAAAAACAAGTTTGGGTGAACTTGGCTTGTGACACCAGGTAAACTGGCCCATACAATGAATGGCTATGTGACCTTTCTACCTAGAGGGTCAAACTTCTATTGAGAAACCTATTGTAACAACCTGGAGAGCTACCAAATTTTCTATTGTGAGTGCATCCAGTAATAGGAAAATTGCTGTAAGTGTAAATTGATGAAATGTTTGCCATGCTGTGTGGATTTCAAATCTGGTGTTTAAAATTGTTTGTTGGCAGCCATTTTCAAAATGGCCGCCGAAAAAGGCGGGAATATTCAACATTGTCTGATTTCAATGAAATTTGGTTTCCAAATAGGTATTGATGTCACAACTTCAAAACTGATCTTGAAAAATTGTTCGCTGACGGTCATTTTCAAAATGACCACCAAAAAGGCGGGAAAATTCAACATTGTCCGATTTCAATGAAATTTGGTTTCCAAATAGATATTGATGTTGCGACTTCAAAACCGATGTTGAAAATTGTTCATTGACCGCCATTAACAAAATGATGTCTCGACTTCAAAACTGGTGTTGAAGGTGGTTCTTAGCAAGAATGTTTTTTGTCAAAAAAGCCCATCAAAGAAATATAGGAAAACATTATCAGACTTTAAATACAGCTCAAGATGTGTGATTTTTGACGAGATACCAAAGTTTGAGAGACTGAAGATCAACTGTATAACTTACAATGCTTGATTGTGGCAACTGAAAGCCAGGTGAACGATACAGGCTCCCGGGAGCCTCTGGTTGATTGGATTGAGGTTGTGATGTCTATGATCCCAAAACGAATCAATCAGCTACAAGGGTCAATGAAAACTAAATCAACATCAATTTTCAAAAATGCTGATGTTGCCAGACATTTGTCCTCCATTCAAGACGAATATCCCGTTGTTCCAGCGGATAAGGCCTATAATAACATTCTTTTTATATGTAAAAATAATTACAGCGACAGAACTTGGAATTAGTAATTCTTAGGGCAATCCATCCTGCACGGCTACCACGCTGTCTAGGGAGGAGATATTACAGTCATAAATTTGTTTTGCTTTCCTTTGTGATTTCGGCCACGGATGAAGACAATAATCTCCACTCTTTGTACTGGATATATAAATTAAACAATTAAACTAATGCCTATACAAACAATGGTGAGGGGGTGACACGGGGGTTCTGCACTCCCGATTCCCACATTTTTTGGCCCCTTTTTCCCAAATCCCACATTTTGGGGAATTTGAAACACCAATAACATCAACAATATTATTTGCCCACATGTTCCACAAGTTCTTGCATCATACTAAAATATCCTTACAAAAAGACCTAAATTCCGTGCAAAAAAATACATCAACTGGGAACAAAATTTTAAACTTTTTATGGATGCTGCGGAGGACTATGCTAGAATACAATCAATACCCATTTTGCAAAATAAACAGTAAATTTCGTTATTCTGTACATGTGTTTCAAGGAGTAATCTCTCATCAGCAGCATTAAAATCAAACCATATGGAGAGCCATAGTCCAAAAGTAGTCAAAAAAGAAGTACTCATGGCCAAAGATATCGAAATAGGAGGCCAACTTCAGTAACAATGACATCCACCAAATCGGCCATACACGAAATGAAGCCTCAGTATTTTAAAAGGGGTAAGTTTATATTTCTTCATTTTTTTTAGTTGAATATGGTTTTGTTATATTAAATTGAAAACAATATGCATGTTTATCAAATTACTCGTTTTTTTTATATTGCGTCTCGGATCAACGCGGCTGTCGCGCAGTAATTTGTCAAAGATGAAAATAACATTTGTTTGCCTATGACATGTGTATTGCATATATTTATAGCAATGAAATCGAGATGCATACGAAATCACACAATCCGATTATTTTTACGTATTACGGAATAACTTAATACGTGCAGACGTATGCAGCAGTTCTTTGGATGACTACGTAGTTTTGCCACGTGTAGATTTTCAGGGCTTTCGAGTTTCAGCGCCATCGGAGCTTTGATTGTAAAAGAGTTTCCATACATCTTTCCTGACATGTTTGGTCAAATTTATGTCGGTAATTTGATAAAACGTTATATGCACAACTACATATGTGGTGCTTGCTACAACATTAAGTTCTAATTAGAAGTATCAGAGGAGTTGTGCTGAAAAACTTTGTGATGAATAGGCAAACAAGCATGACAGAAAGTTGATTAACCTTATCAACGATCATTGTTAAAGCCAACGGATGAAAATCATTTTTGTACGGTGGTAAATATTTTTGTTTGTTCACGAATTACAATGAAAACGCACAGAAACCGGAGGAATACAGTAAGTACACCGTACATGCACAGTTCTGGCACCGAATAAACCAACTCTTACCGAACTGACACCGGAACCTTACCGGACGAGCACCGAATAAAACGTAACGGTAACATACCGGACGAGCATCGAATGAAACGGATTGTTAACGAAAACTCACCGTACTAGCACCGAGTAAACGAATTGAATATTTACATGTCCTATGTAAAACTATCGATTTTAAAAGACGATACCTGCGTCTTTTGACCGCTAAAAAAAACTTTTTTTGCGCAGATAATTATTACGGATTGCTTGACTAATTAAATCTATTTCCCCATAATGTCACCGAGTAGAAAGACAAGAGAATTACCTAAGAAACCTAAGAAAAGAACTGTCGGGTTACAGTTAGCCTTCTCCACCAATGACCCATGGCGAAAATATCAGTGAAGATACTCAAGACCAAAATCGGGTTAGATTTATACAATCTCTGCAGTAGCGGATGCTGCTTAACACATACAACGTTTTTATACGGCGAGAAAACGGAATATTTTTTTTTTATTTTGATGTTTTAGGTATATGTCAGAATAATCAACAAACACTGTATAACTCTTGCAATTACCAAATTAGAAAAAAGCAAATTTAAAAAAAATAGTGTACAGCACCTTCTCTTGGATGACCCGTATTATAATAAGCAACCATTGTAAATTCGTTTAAGCAAAATAAGAATGGTAAAAGAGGTAACATTTTAAAAAGTAAAAGGAACAAAATATACAAAAATAATAATAAAATACAAGCCAAAAATGAGAAAAGGGAATAAAAGGTATGGCTCAAATTATCGGCCTAATGGCCTCAAAATATGAGATAACCAGATAAATTCTGTTACTCTTAAACAGCTCAAGTTTCTCTCGTTCTGACAGGACTATCATTGTGGTTTTCCGTCCGGTTGCCTCATAGTTGAAACCATATAAGGTCGAAAAGATGAGCCTTTCTTTCTGTTCCTTTCTTGTAATTTTTAGCTGTTTTTCTTTCTTCATTATTATTGTTTTATTTTATATATTTTGTGCCTATTATCTTTTAATCTTTTATTTGTGGCCTACTTTTGTTATAACATTTAATCTTGGTCATTACACAACTTATAAATTCGTTTTATTCGGTGCTCGTCCGTTCGGTTTCCGCTGTAAGTCCTGAACTCGAACGGTTTATCCGTTATCTCTTCGGTAAAAGTCCGTATAAACAATTTAATGTACCGTATGTGAACGGATGCAAGACGGACAAGTAACAAATGAATAACGTATATACAGCGCATGAGAACCGAACCAAAACGTAGACCTACCGTACATTCACCGGACATTTTGTGCGGTATATGTCCGTTCCAAGTTTTGAACATGTTCAAAATTTTTCACCGTACAAAACGGACATCACCGTACTTGTACCGTATTCACCGAACATTGAACGGACGACAAACGTATATGAACGGAGACGAACGGAAATAAGTTATTTTTATACGTTCGGTGTTCGTTTGCGTTATACGGTGTAGTGTAAGAGGGGTTTAATTGTACTTTGTCTAAGAGCTGAAAAAAATATCAATTCAAGATAAACAAGAGGATACCGTGAAGATGAGACACATTAACATGAATATTTAGGTTAATGCCACTGCTCACTCAAGTCAATGGTAGTGAATAAAATGTGACCAAGTAAAGTAGTCTCTTTTATATGAAGGAAGTCTTCCACCGTTGTCTGCAAACAGATGATGCGAAAAGATTTAACACGGGGACAATAGATTTATGTTCATTGTCCTTGACTGTCATCATTGATGTGTTTATCAAGCGACTCTCTATGCATTTCTTCAAAGTTCTTTCTGTGAGAATAAGTTAAATCTCTCCATCTACCAATTGATGGAAAAGCTTAACAGAAACTTGAAGATTTTACAACCTAAAGTATAAGAACCAACAGAAACAACCAAGAAGTCAAGTCAATCTTGTGATAAAAGACCTTTAAAAAGTGACCACTTTTGATTTTTTTTAATCATTATTTATTTTTTAAGGTAGTTAAATTTCCCATTTCCCACATTTTTTGGATTTCCCACTTCCCTAATTTTTTTCATCAATTTTCCCATTTCCCTAAATTTTTTGCCCCTTTTTCCCACTTCCCAAAACCGTGTCACCCCTCTCTTATAACAGCCTTTTTCTAGTTAGTTTACTTTGTGTCTATAGGAGTTTATTTCGCCGAACTTGACTCTTTATTCAGGGGCCGACTCTGACCTGCCGTTGGGTGTGGGGTTTTCTCACCGTTCATTGAAGATCTTATGGTGGCTTTGAGTTGTTATTACTCCCCTTTTGGTCGTTGTCTCTTTGACACATTCCCCGTTTCCCTTCTTTTTTCTATCATAAATTCCGGTACTGAACTCAAGTACATAGGAACTTTTCACAAACAGTTAAATGTAAAAAAAAATGGATAAGAGGAAACGCCCACAATGGCTGAAAATTATAATTGCATGCCATAACCTGCTATGGGACTACGGATGAAAGTTTTCTTTGAAAATGCCGGACCGGGGCGAGGATCGTCAAATGAGGTCCGACTTTATTGTTCTCTGAAAACTTGTACGAGTACCGTTTGAAGCTTGTGAAGATGTACTTGAAAGTAGTCCGAGAAGTGTTATGACTTGTCTTTCAATCTTGTCCGACTAGTCCAAAAACTGGTCCGACTGAGTTGGCTCAGGTCAGAGCGGTCTTTGGTCCGACTTGTCCGTGGCTGATACTCGGTTCCTAGTCCGAGTCGTCCGCGGTCAGTGTTGTCTTGCACATTTCTCGACAGTACGAATTCATACAAAAATCTATGCAGCTTCAAAGAAATAATAACGTTTTGTCATTTAGGCCGCAACTCAAAAAACACGGAAATTCTTAGTATCTTATCCGGAAACTCGCCGATGTTTACATTACTTCCCTTGGGAACAAGTGTTCGTTACCAAATATTGTAAATTTGTTGCAATTAAACCTGTCTGTTTAAATTGGTTATGCCCCAAGTATTTATTTGAATATTTTCTTAATTTTACACTTTTATTTATCTTCCAAGTAAGGTACCGATACCTCCACATTTAAATAGGCTGTCAAATGGTTGCTAACCACGCGATTTAATCTGTCAACACATGAACAACGGAAGTGGAAGAAAACGGGTTAATGATCTTACTTGTTAATGAGGTTAGTATAAATTTATTTCTATTGATCCTCTAATGAATAAAAGGATTAAGTTAATTATGTCGTGGATTAACTGTTTTTAGAAACATAAATATAATGGAGTACCTACCTTTTCAGGTAATAAAAATATAACTGTAAATATTGTAAACACGTGAAAACAACTTTTTTGACAAATCTGCAGACTAACATAAAACAGGACAAAGACATTAAGATAAATAAAACCAGGCCTTCTAACCAATGATTATTAAATTAATTAAAGAAACCAACATGCACTATAAATTATACATTGGTTCTCTGGAGAAACATTGGTAACATGCATTTTTATTGTACAAAATACAAATTATATTTTACCATGTTTATAAGTTTTGCAAAATTCAAAACATTAAAGAAAAACGCAAAAGATTGCTGATCATAAAAAATACAGTCAATTATATGTTTTGACTTCTTTGGATGTGGTATTATCTAAATCATCTTTCCACTGAGATTACAGTTTGAGTGACACACAAAACTTCATTTCAAACTTTAATTTTGTAGATAAGGCCCTATTTTGCTGAGTTGATTCAAAACATTGGAAAACCTATATGGCAAAATGTACCCCTCCTTAGTGTGTACAAAAATGTAGCTTGGCATACGTATATATAATTTATTTTTCATGGCCTGTATATATAAGCAGATTTGTAAAATCTACCAATATATTTCTAGTTATACATAAAACAACTCCTTCAGCACTCCTGTCTTTTGTCTATAATAATCAAACAATCAAAACTATAAAGTGTTCTCCAAAGTCACTCGGAAAATTGCTTTAACTTGATCTTACAAAAACATGACTGCTAGTTAAAAATATCTTCACATCAGAAACATCATTTTTGTTCATCAGTATAGCCATAGACTTAGAAGCATTTTGCCAGGAAAGTGACACAGTCTAAGAGACTAGTTCCAGAATTACAGAACAAAATGTGTTCTATGGTACATGATGATAGATATTTGAGCTGTTATTTTTTTCAGACATTCAACACGAAATGTTATCTACATATGTGGTAGTTAAGATATTAATAGCTGTGTATTGTTTTTAGCTCAGCTGGCCTAAAAAACTATGTAGGCTTTTGCCATCACTTTGCATCCGTGGTAGGTCAAAAATTTCAAATATCTTCTCCTTTGAAACCACTAGCCGATTAGCCCAAAATTATAACCAAATTAAAGTTGGCCTGAATCATCGCAAAGGATGTGGTTTCAAAATTGTGTTCAATTAGTCGGAAGACCCAAGAACATGGTCGCTGTAACCTGTTACTAAAATTAGAACATGGGGTAAATTGCAGTTTTTTGCAAATAACTCAAAAACCTTTACAGATATAAAAAATCTGATAGAGTAAAAATGATCACAGCATAGTAAGATCTTCCTGCCCTGAAATTTTTAAGAAAATCCCAAAACCCTTTTTTGAAGTTATTGCCCTTTTAGCATAAAATTTTCAAAATTTTTATATTTTTATTTTTATTACAAAAACTATAATAGAAAGAACAAATAAAAATGGTAAAGTTGGCCATGATTAAAAAGTAAAAATATACAAATTAAAAAACATCTAAAAATGACATTTTTAGACGTTTTTTAATTTGTTTATTTTTGTATTTTTTACTTTTTAATTGTGGCCAACTATATCATTTTTATTTGTTCTATAGTTGATTTGTCAAAAAAAACTTTTGTGGCCATCGCACAACATTTTATTTTTATATAATAGGTAGAGGTCAATTTTAAATTGTAAAAATGTTCAGCATATCAAGAATTACCCCCATGGAAAGTTTGAAGAAAATCAAAGTACCATGCAGTTTTGGAGTTATTGCCCTTTATTTGTCAAATTTTTGTAATTTTATATGTTTTACCATATTTTTACCTATGTCAGCAATGGTCTGTGCCTTCATCCGTCTATCACACTTTGGGGTACTAAGTTTGTGTAATCTGAAACTCAGAAAGCCTAAACCGGATACTTCTGAAATTTTGCACAGTTATTTTAGACATATTTAAGATGTGCACCTACTCTTTTGTAGAGTTTTGTATGAAAAATATGAAAGTTGAACTTAGTTATTTTTTTATCAAATTTTAACATTAGGGTACCAGAGTTTGTGTAATCTGAGACTCTGACACCTTATGCCAGATGCTTTTGAAACTTTGCACAATTGTTTTGACACATTGAAGCTGTGCACCTCCCCTTGTGAGGAGTTTTGAATAATAAATGCTGAATTCATCCATTGTTGAACTTAGTCCTTTTTCATCAAATTTTAACATTATGGTACTGAGTTTGTGTAATCTGATGCTTTTGAAATATTTCACAGTTGTTCTGGACACAATTATTTCTGCCTTTATCACAAACATCCATATTCACATTGTCAAAGACAAACTTGGACAATAAACTAAAGGATTTGTATACATATCCTTGATGTAAACCACACAAATAATAAGAAGTTGGTAAATTGGATTCGGCAATATATGGGCTCGGCAAATGTGGACTCTTGGTAAAAACTGAAATATAAGATATACTGTATACACAAACTGGGATTCGTCTATAAGGACTTGGCAATTAGGTAATCGACAAAATGGGATTTGGCAGTCTGGCATGAATTCGTCACACAGTTCTGAATGCACTGATAATTTGCTTACATGTATTACAGTAATAGGGTGGAACATAATAGTATTTTTGATATTGAATTTGAAGAACATGTTTTGATAATAAGGTAAATGAAAAAAATTCTCCGTTGAATATGAGTGAGTGTGACCCAAGTCCAGACATGTAATTGTTCAAAATTCTTTTGAGATAGAGGTCAAATGTAAATAGCAAGTGTTCATTCTTATCAATAAATACAATTTCTATATATGTCGGACAGGTTAGCATCTCATCCAAGATGGCTGTAACCGGGGAACATAGTTTAACATAGGACCCTATGGGAAATCATCGAGTTGACATTGGTAACATCACGGTCAGTAAACAAATGAATGATTTTAGTACCAATCATAATTCCAAGATGGCTGCCACTACAGATCTTAGTTAAGAATAGGATCTTTTGGGCAAATGTTGTAAATTTCTTATTATTGAAAACATTTCATACATGTCATATATCAAGTCGATGTTAACTTAGCATGGTAAATGTAGCATGATGGTCATTTACAAATGTATGATTTTAGGACCGATCATAAGTTCAAGATGACCGCCACTGCAGACCTTAGTTTAAAATAAGACCGTCTGGGAAAATGTTGTAAATTGTTAAAACAGTTTTATTCATCAGGTTGATATTAACTAGGGATTGTAATATAAAGGTCATTTAACAAATGTGCATGATTTTGATACCAATCATAAATAAAAAATGGCAGCCACTGCAGATCTTAGTTTGACATTGGACCCTATGTGAAAATTTTAAAATTGGTAATTCGAGATACATTTTGTAACATGATGGTCATTAAACAAATGCCATTATTTTGATACCGATAATAAATCCGAGATGGGCACGACTGCAGATCTTACTTTAACATTAGAACCTATGCATTGGAAAATCTTTTAAATTGTTTATCATGTTTATTCTTGAAAACTGTGTAATTTCATGACAGTAATCTACAAGATGATTGATTTGATACCAATCATATGACTAATGGCTGTAACCTCATCAACATTCAACACTCTGGGTCAGTAGCCGCCAGGTGAGCAATACAGGCTCATGTGAGCCTCTTGTTTCCAAATAGAGATCACAAAATTTATGCTATAGTATATAGACATTTTTAGCTGTGTATTGTTTTTTCATAGACAACATGTGCTATGGCAGATAGATTTTAATAGCGATATACTGTTTTTTCCAGATAAATGATACATTATGTGTGCTATGGTAGATAGATGTTTATAGCTGTCTATTGTTTTTTCCAGATACACGATACAAAATGTGTGCTATGGTAGATAGGTATCAACACCAACAAGGCCCTGTAAGTACAGTATGACAAATCTAGGGTATTTGTTACATTACAGTGAATCCTGTCTTATTTGAGCCCCCAATCTAGGGTATTTGTTACATTACAGTGAATCCTGTCTCATTGGAGCCTCCAATCTAGGGTATTTGTTACATTACAGTGGATTTTGTCTTATTGGAGCCCCCAATCTAGGGTATTTGTTACATTACAGTGAATCCTGTCTTATTGGAGCCCCCAATCTAGGGTATTTGTTACATTACAGTGAATCCTGTCTTATTGGAGCCCCATTTGGACTGAAGGTTTTCTTCAATTGCCTAATTGGGCCAATTAATTTTTGCTTAATTGGGGTTCGGGTGTTATATTTTTTAACTGTACTGGTATATATCTATATATATATTTTTATGCCCCAAGATCATGGATCTGGGGGCATATTGTTTTTGTCCTGTCTGTCTCTCCTTGCCCCCTAAAGTTTAAACTTGGCTATAACTTTTGAAATATGAAAGATAGAATTTTCATATTTGGCAAGTGTACATTTATATGTCCAGTCAAGAGGAACACATATGCAAAAAAAAATTGAGGCCAGGTCGAAGGTCAAGGTCACAGAGGTCAAAACGAGTTAAAATTTGGTTTTTTCCAATATTAACTACATGTATGGAATCTTTATTATTTATTGTATCTAGATGGACTTTGCTTTATTATATTGGTAAAAAAAATTGTTCAGCTATAAATAAATAATATGTTGATAGATTCAAGGTAGCATTTACCATTTTTGAGAAACAAGAAACCCAAAGATGACAAAGTTGAGGAAAAAATAAATTTAATTTTTTTTTGGCCAGATTTTGATGCAGTGTTTTTTGTAGGTTTCTTATAGCATGCTTAAACAGATACAACATGTATTTTAAAAATAATTAAAACCATTTTTAATAAACAAGAGACCCAAAGGCACCCTATCTATTTTACAAAAAGGGGTTAAATTTGTTGTTTTAGTGAAGACAATAAATTACTTTTGAACTATCTGAGAAAGATGTTTCATAAATGGCAAGTGTATAGGTCTAGTCAAGAGGAATATAAATATGCAAAAAAGGTCAGATTAAAGGTCAAGGTCACAGAGGTAAAAAAGGGTTAAATTGGGTATTTTTCCATATGTGTAGTGGACTGTAGATTCGACAGTTCATTATCAGTAAATGTCAAGCAAATGTGAAACAAAGGTATTAAATGTACATGAATTCAATTATGATGTCTGATTGAAGTAGTAAGTAAGTAAGTTTTATAAAGTATATAAAGTCTGTAAATAATTGATTGGTTAATGAATAATTGGGTTGAAAAAGTTTGTCACGCACTTATAATACAATATTTGGGATATGTGTTATGACCTGATTTTTAACCATCCAAAGTAGGTCAGGGCCAGATTTTTAGTCATAGGAGGTAATGACAGCTGTGCTGTAGAATCTTGGGGAATATTTAGTGTTTCACAAACACATCTTGTGTTTTTTACTTTTTAAACGTTGATTTGTTCAATGATTCTGGCAATAATGAATCTGAATCAATTGAAGGACAGAGGTACTGAGTCAATTAACAGTGACTGTGATTAATACACAAAATACCCCTACAAAAGTGTGTTTGTCTTTACATTGGAGACCATGTTTATCAGAAACACTGTTGAGATTTATGTATATACTGATTCATAAATGAAAAGCATTTCATCACCCAAACAAAGGAACTACATCTTAATAGGTATCAAAAAACTATATCCAAATTCTCATTTGTACTAATTTTAAATTTTAGCTCAACAGCTAGCCCTTGGATGGTCACTTGTATACTTTATTGATAAGGCGCCACTGGTGTACCAAAAATCTGTAATTGTAATTTCAAAAATCCATACCTAATCATATATTTTCCACTGTTAGAAAGGGCAGGACTCGCTTACCCTTTTGGAGCACCTGATGTCAATCTGCTTTTACTTTTTGAGAGTTCACACTGTTAATGTTTTGGTTTTTAGTGTTGTATTTGTAGTGGTGTCTTCTGGTGCTCTTGCTTTTGTTTTTTCTCTAGACTTTGATTTATGTAACCGTGTGCATTTGTTCCTTTGGTATTCTACTGCTGTTGTTTCCTGTAATCAGTTAAAGATTTTCTATTAAACACACTATCACTTAGATAATAGTTCTTGCTTTTTACAAGTAGCAAGGAAATACAGGATTTTAGAGATAGGAACTCTTGTGTAATTGAAGGCGGGAAAAATCATCTCAAATATCAGTAAGAAGAATAACTGGATTCCGGACCTTTTGAAATAAATATATATATACCACGAAAAAAACAAACTATTTATGAAATTTAAGTGTCAAGAACTTTTTAAAATGGGGCTGTAAAGCCTACTACAACAAATGTCTTGCCATTAGGCCTCAAAGACTACTGCAACTGTACTCTGATCATATTATTGGGTCCTATTGACTGATATTATGTTTCACTGACTACCTTATTAGAAAGATCATATCTTATTCATTTAATGATACATGTATGAATTTTTATTCCATGAACGATTAGTTTCAGCAGAAATATAAGTATTGAGGGAGTGAAATAAATTGAAATATTTTGGTGGGTTGATATGTTTTTTAATTTGAATAATTGTATAGAACACCTTGAATGAAGTATTTATATTTTTATTACATGTATTTATAAGACTGATGATGGAAAATTATCATTGAAATTGACATAATACATGTTGTATAAAGCAGGTCTTGGTTTATCTGATGAATGTATTAAATACCCACATTAAGAATTAGTAAAAAGATGTATGGAAATATTTTATAATTTAAGAATTTACTATTGTGAAGTTGAGAACAGATTTACAGTCTTCATTTCTCAATAGTCCTTAGTAGATTATTTATGTTGATTGTTTTGGTTGCTTCTGAGATTGTTTATTTGTGTGTAACCATAGTGAATTGAAAGAAAAGAAGATTATTTCTTTTTGATACAAATTCTGAGTATTAAATCAAATGATAAAATTAAATAATAGTTTCTTTCATTGATTTATTCATTATCTACTTTAAGTATAAAACTTCACCATCCTTGTTTTGCTTCTGAAAAGAATTTTAATCAAGTTTCTCAGTAAATTAACGTTAGGTTGGGGACTGTAGGGTAAGATTGAAGCGCTCTCCGGCTTGCCTGCAGCCGGTAAAATCTGTGCAGGGCAAGTTAAATTTGATGCTGACTTGTCTGCTTGTAGAGTTGAAAATTTATTAATCTTCAATTCTGAATGGGGAAGGGCAAGTTGATTTTAGGTATGGCAAGTACAGTGATATTTATTGGTGACTTGTCAGATTGGCAAGCTGACAATTTATTTTAAAATCAACCCCTGCAGACTATATAAATATGAAAAAATTTAATAAGAAGATGATTATTTATTATTCATACATGTATAAGTGATTTTTAAAGCACTGCATTTTTAGTGTGCATCAACAATTTTGAGGGGAACTATTGGAGTCTTTGTCAATGTCCTTTGCCACATTTGTGTGTATATCTCTGTAACTATGCAGTTTGGGGGGTCATCAAACTTTGCTTGCAGGTGCATCTTGGGTTTACTGACAGCCATTATGAAAATGAGGTCTCCTTGACCTTTATTTTATGATTGGTTGGCTTCAAATCAAATTTACATCCAAGTTCATATATCTGTCAGTGTATATGATAGGATCAACTTATGTTGCACGTGCATGCTTCTCTGGTGGTAGGTCTGCATCCAGGAAAAATAGGTCATTTTGACCTATATTTTCTGCTTGACTGATCTACATTTAAGTTTTCGGTCAAGTTCAGATCTAAATCAGTAAACGTAGCAGGAGCATCTAACATGGCATATAAGCATGCATCTCTGGTTGTAGGTAAGCATACTGGCAAAATTAGGTGTCTTTGAGCCATATTTTCTGCTTGATCAGCTTGCAAAGTTGATTACCTGTGATATTCTTATTTTCATTCTAATGCAAAATATATCATCTTTTTCATATTTTTTTGTCAATTCCCAAATACAATCTAATTAAGACTTTTTCTTTTGTCTCTTATTTTATACTTTTTACTTGTGTATAAATGCAGAAAATGTGACAAAAATTGCATTTTACTTTTTAGATAACATCAGGTTATATAAGTAACAGTGACATACATCAGAGAGAAAGGCAGGAACAAATAAAGTGGGAACAACAAAGAGAATATGAGGATATGATGAATAAGGTAAATTATATGCCAAATGGTTAATGTAAGGACAGATTTTTTTGCCTCGGTATGGAGAGGGAGTATGTTTTGTGACACTATTGTATTACAGTTGATGTTTGGAAATTATTGTTTTTATTCACATGAAATTATTTGAACTCAATATAGTATTGTTGTCCAATTTTATAAATTGTGTATGGGAGTTTCATACAATTGATAGCTGTTCTTTGGGTATTGGAGTAATGGAATTAGACTTAATATTGCAGGGGTTAATAAATGAGAATTAAGAGTTTTTTACAGATGAAATGTAAATTTTAGTTGTCACACATTTTGAGGAATGTGAAGAATCAATAACAATGGACCAAACAATTTGTAGATTTGGTGCTTTTCTGATGCAAAGGACAGTAAATTGATTATAATATTTGTAAAGGTGCTTGCATCATTTTGCACTAAAAAAAATGCATAAACTTATAGTTCATAGATACTATATCCCATAATTTATTATTGAAACTTGATGAAGACTACATACCCTATGTGCTTGCCTGAATAAATGAAAATATTGTGCAACACCACTAAGGGGAGATCATTTGACTTACTTTTCATGGATCCCTCCTGCAAAGATAACATTATGAAAGCAACTGTTCTAAAACCACTCCAAGGATTTCAATGAGACTTTACAATATGCAGATGTACACAAAGGAATGTGATTTATTGTGTGACACCAGAAAGGGAGATAATTTGACGTTGCCTTTTCATTATTCCTTCTACAAAGATTACCTCAAAAGTGCAATTAACTCCTCTAAAACTGAAGACTTTAATGAGAAAGACACTATATGCAGAATTACATAAAGGAATATACCACAATGGTAATAATTCCTTTATTTTGAGGAAAGCTAGTGGGAGGACAGGGTATCATTTTGTGTCTTCAACAATTACCTCTAGTTTATGAATAAGGTTCAAAGATGTCTGAGAGTAACTGTCATTGTACTGTTATTGACAAACACTTTGGACTTATTTGAATCGAATGCCTCACTGTTCAGCATGTTTAATGCTGACAGCTATTATATAAACAAAGTATGTTACATCATTTCAACAGTTTGCATGAATAAACATGTACCACCACTGTTCAATGTGTCATGTCATTTTTGGGTCACTTTATTAAAAGTTTAAAAAAGAACTTTGTATGAAATGTCCAACCACTGCGTTATTTGTCACTTATGTATGTTTCTACAGCCAGAAGATCAGCAAACTACACAAGAACAGGTATTCACAATCTAACAATTTGTTTTATTTGACTGTATTTTATACTAAACATGTATAAGAATGTCATGATAAATATTGCTTGTTTTTGTAAACAAAATAATATATTTCAGAGGTTTTTCTCATCATTTTACACAAATCTTATTGCAGTGATGTAAATAAAACTGAACAGGTTTATCTGTATTGGTTTTGTTGTATGTCTCACACAATGATTTCAGATCTTGTTGAATTTTAGGTTTATCCAATTCTATTAATAAAGGGTGTCAAGCCCTTTTATATGTAGAGAGGCTGTTTTTTTAATGATAAGACTTGATACATTGATCAAGAAAATCTGCCTGTTTTTTCCATCATTTGGTATGATGATACTGAAAGAAATACTTTTTGAATACCGCCTACTGTATTAGAATTTAGATTCATATGCAAAAGTGACCATTTGGTATGATGACACTGAAAGCAGATAGTTGAGAAAGTACAAGTGTTTGCACAATAAAATTATAAAGTAAATGAAAAAGCAATATTTTTTTAAGAAATACTTCTTGAATACCGCCTACTGTATTAGAATTTAGATTCGTATGCAAAAGTGACCAATGGGATTACATGTATTAGACGACATTAGGTTTCAATAAAGGTTTTACAAAATTAAGTATGACAGTCTTGAACTTATGAAATGTTACAAAATAAATATTGTGACATTCATGAGCTTATGAAATATAACATTTTCTGTAGAATTAATTGTGACATTTCTGAACTTTTAAGTGTGACTTTTCTATTGACACCTTCCGTAGGTTGCATTTATTATCATATTAGTTTTTTATACCCCGCCACACGTAGTTGCTTGGTATTATGTGATACCCTCAGTCGTGTGTCCGTCCATCCGTCCCCCGAAGGTTTCCGACTGATAACTTTTGAACGGAATAACATACAGTCTTCAAACTTGGTATGTAGCTTGTTCACCACAAAACTCAGGTCGAGTTGGAATATTGGTTCAGAGGTCCAAGGGGTTCTGGAGTTATGCCCCTTGATACTTCGAAATTTTGTGAAACATTGCGGGGTATCATGTAATCCACCATTACTATTTTTTTTTAATTCAAATTGTTCCATAATGCACTTAAATCTACAATATAGGAGTATTTTTTTCCCTGATAAAAGGTTTTGTGTGATTTATTATTAAATCATTTTTAGTAGATATCCTAAATCATTAGTGCATGTTTATTGAAATTGATGAATTAATATACCACTCCAGCAATAAGTGTTCTAATTCCTTCCAAACTCCTCATCTATGCCTGTCAATCAAATGATTTAAGTCCTGTAGAATCAATTTGTCATCACTGGAGTATTAAGGAGGTTTGCTCCTCATGTTTTTGGATTTCTGTCAGATTTTCAGAATCCTCTGGTTTTATCCATTTAAAAGCATTATAATTTTTTGCCCATTGACCCCCTTATTTCATTCTATACATCTTTGTGAACATTCTGTAAAAAATTAATTGAATCCTATTTATTCTGTCACATTCATTCATGTCAAATCTTGCTAATCCTGAAATTTTCAATCACTTAAATCTCAAAAACGAGATCATCAATCTATCAGTTTTTTTTCACTTAAATTACTTCTTTTTAGCTCACCTGGCCTAAAAGGCCATGTGAGCTTTTGCCATCACTATGCGTCCGTCGTCTGTCTGTCTGTCCGTCAACAATTTCAAAAATCTTCTCCTCTGAAACCACTGGGCCAAATGTAACCAAACTTGGCCTGAATCATCACCAGAGTATGGCTTCTCAAAATTATGCTCGATTAGGCAGTAGGTGAAACAACATGGCTGCCGTTGCTAAAAATAGAACATAGGGATAAATTGCAGTTTTTGGCCAATAACTTGAAAACCATTACAGATATCAAAAATCTGACATGGAGTAAAAGTGATCAGCATAGCAAGATCTACCTGCCCTGCAATTTTGAAGAAAATCCAAAACCCATCTCAAAGTTATTGCCCTTTTTCCGTAAAATTTTCAAAATTTGTAAATTTTTTATTTTTTATTTCAAAAAGTGTAACATATAGAGGTGTCAAGTGTAAATTGCAAAAATGTTCAGCATATCAAGATGTATCCACCCTGAAATTTTGAAGAAAATCCATAAACCCTTGTAGGAGTTATTGCCCTTTTTTCACCGAATTTTTTAAATTTTCGTATTTTGATCTATTATTTCCAAAACTATAGAAGATGAGGGTTAAGTGTAAATTGATGAAATGTTTGCCATGCTGTGGCGGCTTCAAAACTGATGTTGAAAATTGTTTCTTGACCGCCATTTTCAAAATGGCCGCTAAAAAAAGGCGGGAAAATTCAACATTGTCCGATTTCAAAGAAATTTGGTTTCCAAGTAGATATTGATGTTGCAACTTCAAAATGTCCGATTTCAATGAAATTTGGTTTCCAAGTAGATATTGATGTTGCAACTTCAAAACCGATGTTGAAAATTGTTTGTTCACCGCCATTTTCAAAATGGCCGCCAAAAAGGGCGGGAAAATTCAACATTGTCAGATTTCAATGACATTTGGTTTCCAAATAGGTCTTGATGTTGCAACTTCAAAACTGATGTTAAAAATTGTTCATTGACCGCCATATTTAAAATGGCTGCCAAAATGGCGGGAAAATTCAACATTGTCCAATTTCAAAGAAATTTGATTTCCAAATAGATATTGATGTTGCGACTTCAAAACCAATGTTGAAAATTGTTTGTTGACTGCCATTTACAAAATGACGTCTCGACTTCAAATCTGGTGTCGAAAGTGGTCCTAGCAAGAAGGTTTTTTATCAAAAAAGCCCATCAAAGAAATATAACAAAACCAGGTGAGCGATTCAGGCTCCTGGGAGCCTCTTGTTCATTTTTCTAACTAAAAATCATGTTTATTTGTTATCCTATTTATTTTCAAACGGAGTAGCAAACCCCCTTAAGGTAAACTCCTTCAGTTGACGTGAATTGGTATACAATAGTGTTAAATAGAACTTTGATTGTTTGATTACCAGGCAAAGGACAGGCTTTAAGAGAAGTTGAAACATACATTGAAGGAGATTTTGAGATCATTACTTGATTTTGGTTAGTTAAGGGTATTCTTTCCATCCAGACCTAGGGTATGGGAAATAGCTTGTATTCACTGATTCATATTAAATAAATGAATGAGTAAAATGCATCATTTTGCAGATTAAGAAATAGAAATTCTGAGTTGTATGGTCATTTTCTCATGAAAATAAACACCATACACACAATAGTTTATTATTGAATGCATTAAGTCTATATTTTTTGCATTGATTTTTTACAATTAATGAAAAATTACACTATTCTGTTTTTGTTTTTTTTTGGCAAGGGAGGTAAATCATTTTGAATAATTGACATTGTTAAAGGGGATTTAGGTAATGAATGTCACATGGGGAATTTAATTGTATACCTCAAAGAATCTAGACACCAAAGAGCTAATATCTGGAAGGTCAGGTACAACTTGTCTAACACTGGTCTACCCAAATGTGTAATTTGTAATGGTGAATCAGTAAGAGATTTTGTAATGAATTCATTTGTATGTTTCACTTGTTAAATATTGTTTAATACAAGAATATCACAATTTCTGTAGTTTCTGTAGAAGTACCATAAAAACTCTGATGTTTTGCCTTATGATATATCCACAGAAATGTAAAAACAAAAAAAGGCAGGTAATAATTTCAGGTTATTGTTATTTTAGTATTGTTGTTTGTAGCGTAATCCTAATTCAAATCAAGGAGAAGTTACAGGATTGAGTCTACCATTAAAGGATCGTGAAGGTTTCCGTCAATATTTGAGTGATGAACGTCACAGAGATTACAATATGATTTTAAACGAGGTATCACAAGCTAGATGGAGCCAGCACTCAGTAGACTTCAGCTAACATTTATTGCCATCCCATACATTTATTTTTCACGCAGAAAGCATGTTTATTTTTGTTATTGCACCATTTTTTTCTGTTTATACAGCATATTTCTTTTCCAGAAACTCCTAAAATGCACTTAAAAAGTTCTCAATTTTAACAAAAGCATTATTCATATTATTTCTAAACAATATATGGGTGTGGTATTCTAAATCTATCTTAAAAATGCTAAAAAAAATGCTGCTTTAATACTTTAAGCTTTTATTCTACATATTTTTTGGATATTCTAAGAAAGGTTACTTTACAAATTTGACATTCAAGGATCAATTTGAAAGGAAGAGTTTAAGTTTATATTGTTTATTTATATAGTGATTTTTGTTGGCATACTATGTACTGCTATTTTTTTGTGTTTGTTTTGTCTTGTTTTGTCTTGTTTTGAATGTTGCAAGAACTAAGAGCTAGCAATGTAGATAAATCAGTTTGTACCTGTGGTCATGATTTTGAATATATAGGTAAATACTCAAAGATTCCAATTCTATCAAACTAGCAAAAACAAAAGTTGATTGCATAAATTCATTATGAGTTTTAAAAACATCCAATTCTTTTAAGACACATATTTGAAATTTAGGACAATGCATAGACAGGTAGATTTGATATTCCAAACTAAGGAGTAACTCCTCCATGCATAGCTCTATCCTTAGCTGATTTTGGCTTTTCATGTAGATGCAATATGGTTATTAGGTATCTACAGTCTTTGAAACACATAATTTCAGTATATGGTTTTCCAAAACAATGGCAGTAGAATACCTAAGGAACAAAGCACAAGATTACACAAATCAAAGTCCAGAGACAAGGCAAAAGCAAGAACACCAAAAGACGGAAGACCAAAGACACTACATGCCCACAAAACACACGAACATTACATATACAACACAAAAAACTAAAGCACTAACTGAATTGTGTAGACTTTAATTAGAATGCTGTCTTGAGAAAATTGTCATTTATCAAGATCTTAACAATACATGATTGAACTGCACTCTAAATGAGTAAACACAGTGTACAAAGTGGGGTCCTTCTCCCATTCCTTCAGAGTGTTGACAAAACAGACATTAGTCCCTCTTTGCTGTTTTACTCTAATCAAAGTGTTTAACTTGTAGTGAGATCCCTCCAGAATCCTTTAAGTGTTGTATTTCACGTATTCTGTGATAGAATATATAGTCCTACTTTGTTTGCCTATATTCCAAGTGTTATCAATTTAGAATACTCCCTCCACTTTGTTTTAATGTACCCTCCCAGTGTATCTATAGAGTTGTCTCTCCCAATTGTTCTGCTGGGCTCATTTCAGTGTTTTTTTTATTGTACATTGAAATCTCCTCTCACCATTTTGATTTGAAATTCAGGAATTCCAGCATTAAACTCTCCAATTAATGATTAAAACTCGAGAATTAAACCTTATGCTAATTTGTATCTGAATTTTTATTATCCCCTCGCCCAACGGAGTTGGGGAGGGGATATAGCATCTCACCCGTCCGTCCGTCTGTCCGAGTGTCCATCCGAGTGTCCGTCCGTTCGTCCTACCTCAGGTTAAAGTTTGCGTTAAGGTTCATATCTGAGAAACTACATGTGGCACATCAATGATCTTACTGGTCAGTGGATGCGTCTTGGAGATTGATGCTGCTTCAGATGATAATTGGGTCACTCTGACTTACATTTTATGCTTCAATGACTCAGGTTAAAGTTTGCGTTAAGGTTCATATCTGAGAAACTACATGTGGCACATCAATCATCTTTGGTCAGTGGATGCATCTTGGAGAGTGATGCTGCTTCAGAGGATAATTGGGTCACTTTTACCTACATTTTACGCTTCAACGACCCAGGTTAAAGTTTGCGTTAAGGTTCATATCTGAGAAACTACATGTGGCACATTAATGATCTTACTGGTCAGTGGATGCGTCTTGGAGAATGATGATGCTTCAGATGATAATTGGGTCTCTCTGACTTACATTTTACGCTTCAGTGACTCGGGTTAAAGTTTGCGTTAAGGTTCATATCTGAGAAACTACATGTGGCACATCAATCATCTTTGGTCATTTGATGCATCTTGGAGAGTGATGCTGTTTCAGATGATAGTTTGGTCACTCTGACCAACATTTTATGCTTCAATGACTACCATTATAGTTTGCATTACGGTTCATATCTGAGAAACTACATGCTGTGCATCAATCATCTTTGGTCAGTGAATGCATCTTGGAGAGTGTTGCAGCTTCAGATGATAATTGGGTCACTTTGACCTACATTTTACACTTGACTGACTTGGGTTAAGTTTCCATTAATGTTTATATCTGAGAAACTATTTGAATATTGATTTGTATCCATGTTTTGGTTTGATAACATGAATCAAAGTCCAGAGACTTCTGTCATTGTTAATTTGCATCAGAATTTCAAAAACTTCCATTTTGATAGCTATTTGTGTCAAAAGTTCAAAGACTCCTGTCATGGTCATGTGCCCTTGAAACCTGGACATTTTGCAAAAAATATTTCAAGATATCATGTTGCCTAACATCATTATTATTTGTAAAGGGTTGGTGTTTATTGCTGCGGTCAAGGAAGTGGCAAAACTTTCAGTATACCAAAATTAAGATTTACACCCCAAGCTGTCTACCTTTCACTGACTCACGGTCGTGTAAGGTCAACATTGTATATATTAGTCAGGCATACGTCTGATATATCTACAATGTAGACATTTTACATAGATGAATTTAACACTTTGTGTAAGCTTGGGGTGTTACTTTTGACTTCATTACAATAAAAGTTTTGTCACTTCCTTGACCGCAGCAATATTCCATGAAGAAATGGTAGCTCCAAAGGAAATCAAGGCTTTATTTTGTCTTGTATAAATTATATAATTATTAATATTTTTTTTCATATTTCATGTATTTAATGAACTTGAAAGTGTTAAAAGGGTTTTTAATTGTCCTTGTGAAAATTCCATCTCCTACACCATTCACATGTAACATTTAGAAACAAGTTTATGCTGCTACTATTTAGTTCTTTTTCAAAATAATTGACATGGAATATTTCAGTGACATATACTGCTTATGTTAAAGGCTATGGCTGGTGATTTTATAAATATTTTAACTATGATAAAAAGCTTGAATGTTACTTTGCAATCTAATAACTAATCATTGTATCAATTAAATTCTCACTGTACTAATATTGATTTTCCTGTATTCAAATGTATTGAAGGAACAAATTATATTTACATTTGTAAACATTTCATTTATCTACACCGGAGACCTTTTCCTTAAGACTTCCCTTTCTTCATTTAAAGGAATGTCCGTATAATTTGAAATGTATTTGTTTAAAGTCTCATTGTTTTACCAATTAAAAAGACCTTGGACACAATACTTGATAAACTGAACAATGGACTTGTTGACAGTCCTTTAAATATAAAACAATTGATATTTATTGTTTGTTTGTAACTACACATGTATGTGTCTATTGTTTATTTATTGTGTATAGTTTATCTGTGTAAGTTTGACTTCCCTAAAATAAAGAATAACGTTAAATTAAATGATAAAATATTTGATGGTAAATGAAGAAGAAAATCAGTTATTATATTATACATGGTTTTCTTCACTTTCTGTATGGCTAACAATGATATGCTACAATAGGGGAAAAGACAAAGAAGATGTCAAGCCCATTACAATACTATTAAATTACCTGTAATAAAAAGGTATGAATACACAAAAAAGAAACTAGAATTAATTTCTAAAGTAGCATAGAACAAAAACTGTTCTGTACAAGTACTGATGTACTTGTTAAAGACTTGATACCTGTTATCTTGTATTTTTGGTGAAATGAGAATTTTAAGATAATTATTTCTATATGTATAGAAACAGACTATAGCATTATTATTGTATTTATAGAAACAGGCTACATATCTGATTTTATATTTATAGAAACAGACTATATCATTATCATTGTATTTATAGAAACAGACTTTAGAAAATAAGAGAAAGGAAGAAATGTATTGGAATGCTCAGAATTACAGACCATCTCAACCTCCTGTAACAACATATGATCACAAACAGATAGCTAAAGAAAAAGCTCTGGAGAAACAAAATGACTACAATGAATTCCTAGTAAGTGTAGTATAAGCATCTCCCCCCCCCCAACTCCTACTAACACA
This sequence comes from Modiolus philippinarum, assembly GCA_002080025.1. Taxonomy (NCBI): domain Eukaryota; kingdom Metazoa; phylum Mollusca; class Bivalvia; order Mytilida; family Modiolidae; genus Modiolus; species Modiolus philippinarum. The sequence goes on from MJUU01028621.1 coordinate 25,019, forward strand.
AACTTCCTACAATTATCTATTTAACAGAGACTTTCTCAAAGTGTCTCCAGCCAAATACAGATAGCCAGTTAATTTCATCAGGTGATTACTGAATATACTAACATAAATTACTTCTCATGGTCAGTTGTCTTTTGTTGGGAAAAATTGTTACTGTTATTTTAAAGAAAATATTTAATTTCAGAAATTTATATGATCCTTCTTAGTAGTTTGTGTTGTAAATATTTCTGGCTAATTATGCATAAATACTAATGATCAATTAATATACCATACACATAGTAAGCATATAAATAATTTTATTTCTATGAAGAAGAAAGTCTCAGTTTTTATTCATATTTGTTTTTTTTTATTTGTTTATTATTTTGCTACCATTATCAGTAGTCCTTTATCCATTTGACTTTTCGTCTTAGATAGTAGGCTTAGATCAATTTTTCTCTCATTACTGAGTCCTCCATTAGTTCTCATTGCTTGTATCCTATCGAGGAAATTAAAATCAGAACTTTTAGAAATCTTTTTAAGTGTATTAAAAGCTCACAAAACTTTGTATCAGAACAACTTTGATTTGGTTATAAATTTGATGTTTAAGCTGATGCTTAGAAATGCATAGCAATTTTTTAAGTCTTATACGTAATATCAAACAATTTAACATTGTACATGGTGAAGGAAAGGATATGGAGATATGCATTCCAGTTGATTAGGTCATTATGAAAAAAAAAATCCTTGAAACTCACCATTATCTTTTGAAAAACTGAAAACATGCTAGTGTATTTTATTATTCATTTCAGTGAAAAATGCTTATTTTTTTTTTTTAGAAAATGACCTAAAATAAATAAAATTGTTTAAAGGGATGAAAAAATAATATCCTAACTAAAATATAAAACAGGAAATCCAGAGAATACATGTTTGTGTTATTTTTTTTTTTTTTTTTTTTTTTTGTGCCACACAACATATAGTAATGCAGGTTTTGTACAACATTTTATGCATATTTACTCCATATTTCTTCCTTTTGTCATTGACAGATTCAATCTTAAGGTGCGATATTTCATTTTTTTCCTTATGGTGCTATTATTATACATTTTTCACAAATTCCCCAATGCTGTTCTGGTTTCTAGAACAAGTCTGGTGAAATCATCCTCCAAATCCAATACAATTCACTTGGTCATGTTCAAGAGAAATAATGAAATTTCACACAACTCTTCAAATTTTTTATATACAAACCCCGGTTTCTTTTAAAATTTATTCATCTTGACAAATTTCATGATCTGCATAATTATGTTGTATGATGCATGTTTTTTTTTTTTAATTTTATTAATATTTAGTCAGTAATGAGTGAAAATATTTAGATATTGCTAGATTGTGAAATAAGTATGATTCCTTTTAAATATTTTAGGTAAATTTATATAGCTGTTTTTGCTTTGTGTGTATCTACCAGTAGTTTCTGATTGGTATTGATTGGAGACATATTTGTTCTTATTTTCCATAAAAGGAAAGAGACCAAAGTCAATTAAAAATTTTTTACATATGTGCACAACCTCCCCAGGCCATAATGGATTGATAAACAATAGTATTTTTTGGACAATTCAAAAGGACCCTGAGTGTTTTATTGGCTAACGAAAGCAATCCTCCAAAAACCTTTTCCAATAGCAATACCTGTTGGTAAAAAGAAAATAACACCTATAAATTACTCCAATTGCTAAGGTCATACACAATGGACTGTAAGAACCTTTTTATCAAATGTATTTCCAATTTTTAGGAAATAAGTAGGGAAAGTATGTTTCTCTAATGATATGTCAAGTTTAAACCGGTTTTGACCCATTGGATAAATTTTCTTTATTCAACGTATGTTGTATAAAGCCCCTTGCTATTTCCTGCCAAATCTATTCAGAATACAGTTCTTGGTGTTTATCATTGATCATTAGAGAAAAAGATTACACCACTTTATCCCGATTATTACCATATTTTATCCACTCTCGATAGTTAAATTTAAAAATTTTAAAATGCTCGGCAAGCCTCGCAATTAAAATTTTAAAAATTAATTATCTCTAGTGGATAAAATATGGTAATGAACGGGATCTTATTGTGTAATCTATATATCAATTATGATATAAAAATGTACATTGATTTTCAACTTAAGACACTTGATCTGGGTTCAGAAGGAAAGGGTTTTGCATTTGACAAAATAAAAAAATGTAAAAAGTTATTTAGTGATTCAAACAAATCTGATAATTTTGTTGCTGAATTGAACTAGCAAGATGACAGAAGTTTGGTTTCTTAATTATTTTATTAAACTTTTTAAAAACAGGGGAGATAAATATCATCTAAGATCAGGTAACTCTTGCATGAGTTATGAACTGTAACTGCTGCATGAAATAAATCTCCAGTTTTTGGCAATTGCACATTTAAACTCTTCTATTTCAGCCATCTGCTATGGTATATTTCAACTCTGTTGTTTGATATTAAATTGTGCACAATTTTGACAGCTTTTTTGCATTTAGTAAGTTGTCACACTGAAATATATTGCATGTTAAGTCATATTTATACCATATTTATATGCCATTAAGGAATAAATTGGTCCTTAAGAAAAAACAATTTGTTTTATTATTAAATCAATCTTTGTTGAAAAAAATAATAAATGCACTGTTAAAATTAATTACTTAATTATATGTGTATTGGTAAACTCACAAACATGATTTATTTAGAAGTTGAATTACACTGTTAAAAAGGTCCTGTGTAAGTTAGAAGTTAATTTCATTAGTGGGTTTGAAGTTCTGTTCTATGGTAAAATTGAAGTAAGTAAGTTGCCGGTTGAATAAGAAGTTCAAATTTAATTGATAAGGTTTAAAGGTAAAAATACATGTTTATGAAACTTTGCAAATAGTGCATACTTGAATACACCTTTTCTTGACAATTTTACCAAATTCTTTTGTTTTATTCACATTCCCCAATTTAGTCCATAATTACAGTTAAAAAGTTAAAAACTTACACTATTTTCTAAATTTATTGCTGGAAAATCATGGTCAAAAGATTTACTGAAAATTCGAAGTATAGAATTGCATAAAAGTGATGAAAGATCTAATTCATTTTGTCTCTTGAACAATCTGAAGTTCAATTAAATGTATTTGCTTTAAGGTGAGAGGTACGTAAATAAGCCCCTCTACAGTTGAACGTTATAAATTTGCTTCAGAATGAATGTAAAATAATTTTAATTTTCACTTTAAATTATTGTTGTTTCAAATTATATCCTACAATTTTTCTGAAAAATTGATATAATGTTGCCAAAGAAATTTCTGTTTTATTGATATAATTTTTTTATAGGGTCACCGCGTTTGTTTTTGTGGTATAGATCGCTGAATTGATATTCATCTTTCAAATCACGCCTAAAATCATAACTTTTATCAACGACGTCGGTATTTTGACGGCAGATTTTATTGAAAAAATCCATTTTTAGTGTGCCTATTCTATGTTCAACTATTTATACTGGTGAAATTAATTGGGTGACCCTATATATAAAATTTACACCATAAAAATGGGAATTTCATTGTTTAAAACATATCCTTTTTGCAGAAAAATTGTAGGATACGTTTTCATAAACGCGCAATTTAAAGACGTTTCATATATTATTTTCTGTACGTTTTACATGGATTCTACATATGTATATGAAAACAAGATAACTGACAGATTTTTCAATCGGTTATATTTCAAACATAAAAATAGCTAAACCCATTTTAATTTCACCATGGAATTCAGCTTCATTTGATGCACTTGCATGTAAAATTTCATCGAAATCCGGAGACTTTGCTATTTACATACCTATTGCCTTAATTTATTTGACTCTATCCCATCTAATTCCTATGTCCCGAAACTAATATATAAATAATAAAAATGTTGTAAAATCTGCTCTGTAAAAGACTTTATTTCAAGAACATAGAAGTATAAAGAATTTAACCAAATAATATTTTTATAATGAAGGATAATCCCTCCATGTCGTATAGACAACAGGAAGACAGAAAGAAAATGCTTTCCAGAGAACGTAATAATGAATATAATGAATTTCTTGAACAAAAGGTATTGTTTTAGGATTAAAAGGTGTGTTTGGTATATTGTTTTGAATTATAGTTTCATTTTAGGGTGTGGTTTGTAATTATGTGCTGCACAATTTGTAAATGTGTTTGAAAATTTTTAACAGCTATATTCTCAGGAGAAATCATCAATAAAATATCAAACTGTTTCAAGTAGTTTTCATATTGCAAATTTAATGGATGATACTTTAGGAAATAAATAAACCATAAGGCATTCAATAAACTGCAGAAGTATAAAATTTAAATTGAAAACAGAAACATAAATGCATGACACTCCATCACAACTCATTGGTTTTGGATTACCTTAAGAAATTCTTTAAAACTCAAAATTAATACACTGCAGTATAATATCACATAAAAAGTTACTCTCCTTTCCATCTAAATTAAACAACATATCCTCTCAAAAGTAATGATGTATTTTTGCACTTCTTTAGTTTTTAGCTCACTTCATGAAGTGAGGGGAGGAGGGGCTTATGTGATACCCCTAGTGCCTGCATCGGCTTTGTCATCCGGTTAGGAAGAATGGTTTAAGTCCATTCCTGCTTGCTGACAAGTCCCACATCATGTATGATGCATTTTGGGATGCTTTGGATGCTGTCTTAGACCTACATTTTATGCATGTGCGACTCAGTTATTTAGAAGGGTTCTTACTGACATGTCCCACATCAACCATATTGGAATGTATGATGCATTTTGGGATGACAACAACAATGCATGCTTTGGATGCTGTCTGTGACCTACATTTTAAGAATGAGAGACTTGGTTATGTAGAATGGTGAAAAGTCCAATCCCGCTTACTGACATGTCCCACATCAAACATATTGGCATGCATAATGCATTTTGGGAGGACAGCTGCAGTCCGTGAACATTCTGTGCATTAATAAATCTGTTAAAAAAAAAATGTTATAGTTCATTCCTGTTTACTTACATGTTTAACATGATATTGTGACAATGCTGTACAATGAGGTGAGCTTAGCAGCTTGTTGCTGCTTTCTATTTTTTAAATTTCCAGCATTATTTTGATTCAATTCAAGGCAATTTCAAATTTAAGAAGTTATAAAATGAATTGATAATGTGTGGGTAAGGTGAGCTGCAAAGGTAGAATATATGATTTCGAATGCCAACAGTGATGAAAATCGTCTTTTTAAACCTGTTAACATCGGAAAATCCAGCAAGGTCTTTGGCTGAATTTGAACCCCTGCTTGTAGTCATCTCATAGTGCAACACCGCCAGCACTATGCCCAGCGCCTTAGATCACTCGGCCACCTAGGCTATATATAAATATAGCTTTCGGTAACCGGGTCATTCCTCCTCATAGGAAATCTGGAGTTGTAAGATAGTACACGATGAACATTAGGTGGGTAGGAAATAGCTCACCTTACCCACACATTATCATTCATATTATATAGAGCTGTGTGCAACACTATTATCTATATAAAATGAATTGAATATCATGGAAAAGCATTGCAGTCATGGTCAGAAATGCATTTACAAGTTTCTTAATGACATGACATAGATTTTAATTCCAGTGGATTAAATGCTATTCAGTATTTTTTACAATGATCGTTTAAATCTGATCTTTTTAAATAAATGTGTGCCGAAGCATCATTTTCTATTCAATGATCTATGTCATCCTAACTGAATCAGTATTTACAAACTAAAAATTCAAATATGTTTGCTCCTGTTCTTGAAGATTTGTCAACTTCTCTTATATACAGTCCATTATTTAATCTCAATATTCCATCTATAACAATAGTGTTTTGAATATTTTCACTGAAAGTGTATTGTTTACTTACACTGAAAGTGTATTGTTTTCTTTCACTAAAAGTGTATTTTTTACTTTCAATGAAAGTGTATTGTTATCTTTCACTGAAAGTGTAAAGTTTTCTTTCCTTGAAAGAGTTTTATTTTCTTTCACTGAAAGTGGACTGTTTATTTTCACTGAAACTGGATTGTTTATTTTCACTAAAATTATGTTGTTTACTTTATCCAAAAGTGTATACTTTCATTGAAAGTGTGATGTATACTTTCAATGAAAGTGTATTGTTTTATTTCACTGAAAGTTTATTGTTTACTTTCACTGAAAGTGTATTGTTTACTTTCACTGAAAGTGTATTGTTTTCTTTCACTGAAAGTGTATTGTTTACTTTCACTGAAAGTGTATTGTTACTTTCACTGAAAGTGTATTGTTTACTTTCACTGAAAGTGTATTGTTTTCTTTCACTGAAAGTGTATTGTTTACTTTCACTGAGAGTGTGTTGTTTTCTTCCACTGAAAGCGTTTTGTAACCTTTCACTGAAAGCATTTTGTTTTCTTTCACTGAAAGTGTTTTGATTTCTTTCACTGAGAGTGCATTGTTTTCTTTCACTGAAAGCATTTTGTTTTCTTTCACTGAAAGTGTAATCTTTACTTTCTCTGAAAGTGTTTTGTTTTCTCTCACTCAAAGTGAAAACTTTACTTTCACTGAAAGTTACTGGAAGTGTATTGTTTACTTGTACTGGAAGTGTATTTTTACTCTCACTGAAAGTGTATTGTTTAATTTCACTCAAAGTGTATTGTTTACTTTCACTGAAAGTGTATTGTTTTATTTCACTGAAAGTGTATTGTTTACTTAACTGAAAGTAATTGTTTACTTTCACTGAAAGGAGGGTTGGAATTGATGGTTCCTTATGACTGGTAACGGTATAAGTTTAGGCCAAATAATGTAAACGGTAATATATATATTCAGTCACAATAGATTTGCCAGATGCTGCTACAAAAATTTGTTTTGATGAATGACGATAATTTTTTCTCCAAATAACAATTACGGTATGAAATTCAAGCAATTTCATGAATCATGCTAATATATTTATGACGATTAATGGTAAAAATTTGCCCCATGTCACATTAACAAGAGCTGAAAAGAAGCGTTTGACGGCTAACGATAAAAGACATTCATACCCTCTGAAAGTGTATTGTTTACTTTCACTGAAAGTGTATTGTTTACTTTCACTGAATGTGTATTGTTTACTTTCACTGAAAGTGTATTGTATACTTTCACTGAAAGTGTATTGTTTACTTTCACTGAAAGTGTATTATTTACATGCACAGAAAGTGCATTGTTTATTTTCACTGAATGTGTATTGTTTACTTTCACTGAAAGTGTATTGTTTACTTGTACAGAAAGTGCATTGTTTATTTTCAGTGAAAATGCATTGTTTACTTTCAGTGAAACTGTGTTTTATTTATTTTCACTGAAAGTGCAATTTTTATCTCACTGAAAGTGTACTGTTTCTTTCACTGAAAGTGTATTTTATACTTTCACTGAAAGTGTATTGTTTACTTTCACTGAAAGTGTATTATTTACATGCACAGAAAGTGCATTGTTTACTTTCACTGAATGTGTATTGTTTACTTTCACTGAATGTGTATTGTTTACTTTCACTGAAAGTGTATTGTTTACTTTCACTGAAAGTGTATTATTTACTTTCACTGAAAGTGTATTATTTACATGCACAGAAAGTGCATTGTTTACTTTCACTGAATGTGTATTGTTTACTTTCACTGAAAGTGTATTGTTTACTTTCACTGAAAGTGTATTGTTTACTTCCACTGAAAGTGTATTATTTATATGCACAGAAAGTGCATTGTTTACTTTCACTTAATGCATATTGTTTACTTGCACAGAAAGTGCATTGTTTATTTTCAGTGAAAATGCATTGTTTACTTTCACTGAAACTGTGTTGTTAACTTTCTCTGAAAGTGCTCTGTATACTTTCACTTAATGTATTGTTTACTTTCACTGAAAGAGTATTCATTACTTTCAACGAAACTGTTTTATTTATTTTCACTGAAAGTGCAATTTTTATCTCACTGAAAGTGTACTGTTTCTTTCACTGAAAGTATATTGTTTTTACTTTCAGTTTTTTTTAATTGTCTCGATAAACAGTAGGATATTTGTAATGAAGCAGTTATTTGTGTTATACATGCATTCAGTAGGTCTTAGCTAGTACCTGTTGCTACCATAGTAAATGTTTGTGAAAATTAGGATTAGAAATAGCATATCCTATAAGTCATCATTTAGAACAAAATACTGGTAGTAATTCATTAGTGCTTGTAGTACTCTTCAATTGTTGTGTTTTTAGTAAAATTCCCTGTTTTGTTTTTAAGTCTCCCAAATGAAAAATTTCTGAAATGATTTTGTTTCATTGTTATTGGTCATTGTGATAATATGCCTATAACTGTTTGTATCACTGAAGGCAAGATTTGATATCAGAAATATATTTCTATTTATATTGAATATATTCATAATAAAAAGGAGCAACCTAATTTTGTGGTTATTGGATTTGCAACATAAAATTCAGAAAAGCAATGAATTCAATAAAACTCAAAAAGATTACAATGGGAATACAGAAAATTGTAACATATTTAAGAATTCAGATAATTTAAAGAAAGTGCAAAGTAATTTAAATTTCAGGAGGGGAAAGTTAAAGAAATTTAGCTTCAGGTTTATAAAAAAAAATGATAAAAAATGATTTGCAAAACATCTTTTTTTTAGTTTGATATATTTTTTACATGCAAAATATATTCTTTTTTTAATTCTATGTATTGTACAACACTGAAGGAACGGGGGATTGCTTGTAAACATTAAATTAAAAATTTATGATATATTTTGATGGACACTAATTTGTAAGATGTTTCCCTGGCAGAAAAAGAAACAATTAGAAGAAAAATCTCGTGTCAAGCAACGACATAGATACACACCAGAACAGGGTCTGAATATAGGAAGTTATGAATTACGACGAAAGGAACTTCAAAAGGAATTAAGAAATGAATACAAAGAGTCATTACTCAAGGTAATTCTTGTTTCCTTGGTAACAAATTTAATACAAATTCTCATCTTTTTTTCCTTTTTTAAAAAAAAATGTGTTCACTGATAAAATAACAGTCCTAACATTTTTAATTAAATAGTTTTATAATTATCTGAGTTTTTTAAAACTTTCTTGATATCACATTTCAGTTTATAAGTAACTCAAATTCAGCACTGTTTTGAGTGATCTCCCACTTATTTCTCTATTCACTCTATAGCAATGTCAAGATCAGTTGGTATTGAGAGCAAAGGAATTTCTGCTGGATGTGTCCCCTCATTTCCATGGAAACTTGGATGAGGAGCGGCCTCTTGTTGGCTCTCCAAGTCCTCGATCCTATAGTGATTTCCACAGATCTCAGGTATATCATGCATGTCAGTACAACTCTGTAGTACGAGTGCTATAAATCTAGAAATGCATGATCGATAAAGGGGCTCTAGAGGGGATACCATAATAGCTGGCTTGCTGTAGTACAATATCAAGTCTGTATTGCTAAAACACGTAAAAGTAGTTAGTTGACAGAATAGGAATATGTTATACGTACCCATTTACAGCAGTGAATATGGAAATGCTATTAAATTAATTTTATATTATTAGGTATAAATGCTTATAATTATAATAATTAACCTTTGCCAGTTTACCTTGCCTTTGTTTAACCAAAATGTATATAAACAAGAAATTGAAATATCTCACAGGTGATGAATTTTTAATGAGTTAATTCCATTTGTTTGTGAGAAGATTTCTCAAAAGTAGTATACTCTTCAAAATTTTTTGCAATAATTTAATGTTTTAGTCTTTGTCTAGCAACTAATGCTTATTGCTTGGTGTATTACGGCATGAAATAAGGGGAGGGAAGACCTCTCACACTCTTTAAACTCCTTTAAACAAGTATGTAATTCATTTTCAAAAAAATTAATTCAAAGTGAACTTTTTTTTTATGATTTTAACATGTTACACAGCTGTATTTTTTTATGCTTTTAACATCTCACACAGCTGGTAATCAGGTAAAACTCCCTGTCCCTGTCTATGTCAGATTCATTTCAAACCATTACAAGGCATCCCTTACATCTGTTTTTATGAAAAATTTCAATCCAAAATGTTAGAATTCCTAATGGTGTTTAATTTTGAACTATCAGAAATCCCTTGATCAACAAACTTCAGACTCTGAAAGATGTATAAAGAATATGAATGTTTTAAGATTTATGGCAGATTTCCTGGATCATTTACGTATTATATTTGCAATTCTTCAATGAACATACCAATATTCTTCTAGTAACACCTATAACAACACCTTCTAAACTCCTGTCTTTTGTCTGTTTGTTAAACAATTACAAAGTTCTATAGAATTCTATTGTATACCAATTTGTACTGCCTGAAGGAGTTTACCTTGATACTCCAGTGATGACAAATTGGTATACAACAGAATTCTATAGAACTTTGATTGGTTGATTGACAAAGAAAAGACAGGAGTTAAGAAAGAGTTGTTATAGGTGTTATTTTAGGAATATTAGTATGTTCATTGAAGAATTGCAAATAAAATATGTTAATGATCCAGAAAATCCGCCATAAAAAAGACAGAATATGAACTGTTTATAATAAATATGGAAAAATTGTCCAAAATTTTCAATCAATATAATACAAATATTCAGATGCAATTTCATGTAATGTATTGTTTTAAGTGACCGGTCCTCTGGAGCCCCTCCTTTTAGATGTTCATGAGTGTTATTTCAGGGTATGATAGTCAGGGATGTTCTTTGCTTTATTGTACAAAGGGTATACTCTTCAGTGTTTATGTGTTTCTTGTAGAATTGTTTTTTAGTTTTTGTACATGTATTACCTCATGGGAAAACAAAAAACAAAATATATGTATAAAGTCCACCCAGAGTCTATTCAAATGGACTCTCAAATTGTACCTTTCATGCATAGAACTAGAAACTATGAAAGTTCCAGAAAAGTATTTAATCTAAAAAGCTATTAAGTTTGCAGATCATCTTAAATACAGTATTTAGAAGGACTATTATTACAGCTTATATGTATTTTGCAGTAAATATGTTTAGGTAAGGTGATAAATGTTTGTTTGGATATGTCCATTTTAGATTAGATTTAGCACTATGTGTTTATGAACAATAAAGGATGACCCTTTTGGCCCCTCTCTTATATGTTTAGTGCATTTGTTTTGTCTGAGTTCTGTACAACAGTTTTCATATATGTCTTACTTAATCCACTGAACATACTAAAATGTGGTTTAACCAATATAGTATAAAATTAATATCATTGAACAGAAGTCTGTCTAAATTTTGTAACCATTAAATATATATCATTACATTATTGGCCTTAAGAAAGTTTAACCATATACTAAAGATTCTGTTTTTGAAATTTCAAAAATTCCATGACAACACAATAGTATATACTAAAGTAAGCACAACGAAATTTGCCGCAGCTTAAATCGCTGTAGCTATTTTGTTGTCCCCCGCCGGACATAGTAATGGTCTGCGTCCGTGTGTCCGTCCGTCCGTCCGTCCGTCCGTCTGTCTGTCACACTTTCTTGTGGACGCAACTCCTCGGAAACCGTGTATTGGATTATGTTCAAATTTTGTAGGATTGTTAGTCACTATATGTACTAGATCATATCGCACCACCATTTTGATTCGTCAATTTTTGTAGGAGTTATGGGACTTTGACCATTTTTATACCCCCGCTTTGTAAAAGCGGAGGGTATATAGTGATGGTGGTGTCCGTCCGTCCGTCCGTCATTCCGTCCGTCCGTCCGTAACACTTTAACTGTCAAAGTTTTCTCGGCTTCTACAGGTGGGAATGATTTGATATTTAGCATTAGGCTTCCAAATGATGAGTTGTACAGTGTCAGATATTTTCATGTTTGTGGCGCTACTACTTCCTGTTTGCCGATACATTAATACTTAGTTTCATATACCACTACTAATGAAAATTTTTCGTCAAAGTTTTCTCTTCTTCCAAAAGTGGAAATGATTTCATATTTGGTCTGAAGCTTCATGATAATGAGTTGTACCGTGTAAGCTATTTTCAGGTTGGTTGCGCTACTACTTCCTGTTTAACGATACATTGGTATGTTGATGCTTAGTTATATATACCACTACTAATGAAAATTTTCGTCAAAGTTTTCTTTGCTTCTGTATGTGGAAATGATTTAATATTTATTCTCAACCTTCATAATGATGAGTTGTACCGTGTAAGCTATTTTCA
>MJUU01028622.1:0-13881 GCA_002080025.1 Modiolus philippinarum
AGGGACTTCGCAAAGTTGGCCCTTATAGGGCAGGTAGGTACATGTAATGGCTTTCATTTGAGCCATAGCGCGTGACCCCTAGACCAGTACGAAAAATTCGGACGCTGTTCCATAGAGGGTACCCTACATCGAAAAATACCGATTTGGACCAACTTGGCTAATGTCGGCTGGACCTTGCTAGGAGCTTCGCAAAATCGGGCATTATATGGCAGGTAGGTACATGTAATAGCTTTCATTTGAGCTATAGCATACGATCCCTAGACCCGTACGAAAATTTTGGGACCGAATTTACGGAGGGTACCCTAGGTTCGTATAGTGAAAACGGCAATTTGGACCAACTTTGGTATTGTCGGCTGGACCTTTCTAGGGGCTTCGCAAAGTTGGGCCTTATAGGGCAGGTAGGTACATTTAATAGCTTTCATTTATGCCAAGCGTATGATCCCTAGACCCGTACGAAAAATTCGGACGCTGTTCCATAGAGGGTACCCTACAAAAAAAAATACCGATTTGGACCAAAGTAGTATATAGGGACAAGCAAACTTATATTTGTGGTGGTGTAGCGTTGTGGAGCCGGATGTGACGTCGCTGAAAGTGATGTAGACCGGAATGGATGTCACCGGAAGTCACCTTACCGGAACACGAAGTGCTTATGTTGCGGATGCGGAAGGAACCCTCTTGACTATTTTAGCCGGAAATGCGACCCCACATGGATGTTGTATAACCTCATTACATGACGCATTCGCGACCGGAAGTTGTAATGTTCCCATATGTAGACCGGAAGTGGTCCTGTTGGAAGCCCTATTCGACCATTTTGACCAGAAATGAGTTGTAGTACATGATGCATGCGTGACCGGAAGTAGGTATATTTCTCTTGTTGTTAGCCATTTTGACCGGAAGTCGGAAATTTTCTAATTTTTTGTGTTTTAATTGTATATACCCATTTCAATGTTCCCCTATATATTTTCTTCCTTTTTCTTTCATTTTCTTCCATGTCTCACCCTTTTAAATCTTTTAATAGCAATTCACTCCTTGATATCCCCCTTTTCAATGTTGTTCTTTGTATTTTCTTCTTTTTTCATCCAACTTCTAGACTAATGTTTTTTTGTCTAACCCCTTTTCATCCAATTGTTTGAGTTATTTCCCCTTTTCCGGCAAATTTCTATCGTGTCGTATGCTATTTTTAGATTCCATGCCATTCCCCCTTAACTTATTTTATTTAATGATAATCTTTTTTCATCCAATCCTTAGAGTGATTTCCCCTTTCCCGCCATGATTCTATAGTTTCGTCTGCTATAGACCTTTGCAAATAATGTGGTTATCTTTTCCAGAATTTGAACTCTCCCATCAAATGAAGGTACAAACACTCTTCGCTTGCGGTTTCACTTGTATGGTTGGCTAACAATACACAAGTTAAACCCTGAATACATTTAAATTCTAACTAAATTAGTGCAGTGTTACAGTAAACAATGTCATGGTAATCTAAATATGAACAGTTTTATGCGCTGTGTTCAGGATGAACTACACCTGCCGTGTTGGGTTGATAACCGGTACTCTTTATTTGTATTTGAATACTAAAACCAAAGGTCGGACCAAACCACTTTTTAAAAGGCCAATTGCCATTTCATTATTGTTTCCTACGTTATTACATAATTATCTCCCTTTTACATCTAATTCTTATGGTGATTTCCAATTTCAATCTCCGAAACAGAGGTGCATAGCTCTTCCTACGTCAGATATCACCTCTGCCAAACCGGAAGGAGAGATTCCTCTCAAAATGGCCGATTTTCATGACGTCACAGAGTGAAATACGTCAGGATGTATACGACGTCACTGTTAAAAGGGCGTAGTACATCCAATATGGAGGACGAGTTGTGGCAGAGGTGATAATTTGACGTAGGAAGAGCTATGCACCTTTGTTTCGGAGATTGTTCCAATTTCCCCCCTTAACTGCAATAATGTCGTCCCGCCATTTTTTTCAAATTCTTAGAGTGATTTCCCCTTTCCCGCCTAATTGTTCTTCTATGATCTGCTATTCTTAGATTTCCAGCCAAATCATCTCCATTTTTCTGTTTCCACGGTAATTTTCTTTTTCCATTCCCATTCCCCTCCTTTTTACGTTATTATCGATGATATAAATGTTTGAGACGTTCCCTTTACATAAAATTTCCTCCTCCTTTTTACGTTATTATCTATAATTTATATGTTTGAGACGTTCCCTTTATGTATCATCTTGTTTGAAATGTTCCCGCCATTTTTCACCATCTTGAAGCGGGAGTGCGGACGTGAGAGAAGAAGAATTTTGAACATGCGCAATCATCCTGCGCAGAAAAACTGGAAACCAGAAGTGCGGAGCTGAGCAAAGACAACCGGTGCCTTCTAATACGCCCACGTCCAAAGTATGTATACAGTGTACTATAGCTCAGTATCGTCCTGCCCATTTGAAAGAACAGTCACCATGTTCTCCTGCGACACGTGTGCAAAGCAGTTTACTGAGAAGAAAAACCTGTTACGTCAGGAGTGTGGGGAAGACTGCCAGGAAGGATGCCCGACATAGGCATCAGAAGACCCACCAGCAAGAAGGGCGAAAGGCGCAGACCTACAGCTGCATTGTGTGTGGCCAGGTGTTCACCAGGAAGAGGCATGAAGCGGCCCACAGCTACAATATAACATGTGAAGTATGTGGCCAATACTTCAACAGACTGAACGGCCTGGCTGTATGAGAGACCGGATGCCAAGGAGAGACCACAGATTAAGAGAACAGGTGTACCAGTGCTTGGACATAGAGTCACCTCCAGCTGCTGAACCTGTGGTGTTGACGGAAGATCCAGAGACGAGGACCCTGTACCTAAGGCATTGGAGGTCCATCTGGATAGAAGAGGCAACCGGTAACCGTGTCCAGGACTGATACGACTTCACTCTGAACCAGTTGTCAGATTCATCAACCTTTGAAGAGATGGTGCGGTACCTGGCCAGCCAACAGACCACAACTTTAAAGATAGAGCTGTCTTTCGGTTTTATTTTGCGTCCTGTAGAGACTACAGAGCTACATTACTACCTTCCGAGTCAGAACAACGCCAGGTTTTTTGAGAAGCCATATCTGATTAGATCGGCCGAAGATTTGGAGAAGTTCACCGAGGAGCTGAGCAGACACGATGTCCTGGAGTATGTGCGGCAACAAAGACCAGATACCAAATGGGATGTCCACCTGCTGACGAATGTGACATTTTATATTAATGAGCTGATCCAGCATCCTATTGGTGCCAGAGTGGTTGTGCCAGACTTCTTCCTGAGGAACCAGTGCTTGGTATGTATGACTGGAGGGCACAATGGGCCGTGCAAGGATGATCTCTGCTTTTTCAGGTGTTTAGCTGTGCACAGTGGGGTGCAGTGACCGCAGTCGAGACTTCAGGAAAGACGTACCACAGAGAGTACCTCCAGAACAGACAGATGGCTGATGCAGAGTTCCAGAGTGTGTGTTAGGACGACTTAGTGGTGTTGGAGCAGTTGTTGCAGGTCAACGTGTTTGTTTACGGCCTTTAGCAGACAGACGAAGGATATGTTGTAGCTAGATTGGTACGACCGTCACCCTACAGCTACGAAAGTATGATGAACCTGATCCTGTACCAGCAGCATTTTAGCTACATTACAGATGTGGAGAAGTAAAGCCACAGCTACGTGTGTTCCAAGTGTGACAATTTTGGACCCCTATTGGACATCTGCATCGTCATGAGAAGACCTGCACTGGAGGTGTGATTTACCGGATGTGTACCATACCCAGTATACGATCTTCGAGCAATTGGCAGACGGGTCGATCTACGCAGCAGGCGAGGACAGGTATTATCCTTACAGAGTCACCTATGACATCGAGGTGAAGCTGCAGCCTACAGATAGAAGACCTTTGGAGAAAGTGAAATGGACCAACCAACATGTCCTGCTGAGTGTCTGTGTGTTCCAACGAGCCTGGGTACACGGTACCAGTGTGATTTGTGTCCGAGGGCGATTCAAAACAGAGTCATGTTTTAGCTACCTGACAGTAATCAGCTATGATGCCTACAGATTGATGGAGAAGTACAAAGGTTGTCAGGAGATCCAGGAAAGACTTGACAGTGGCTTGGATGGGTTGAGTGATGAAGAAAGAAAACGCCAGGAGAAGAAGCACTACCTGAACAAGATACAGCAGAAGTTCGAGCGCCACCTGAAAGAGATACCAGTGGTCGGATTTAACTCAGGGAAATATGATGTTAATACCATGAAAATAGTTGCAGAACTGGCGAGGAGTCAGAAGATCGACCACGTGGTGAAGTGAAGTAACAACTTAATGTGTGTGAAGACTAAAGTGCTAAAGTTCCTGGATATTTCCATCTACCTAACTCTTGGGTTTAGATACAGTCAGTTTCTGAAAGCGTATGATTGTACGGAGGAAAAGGGTTTTTCCCTTATGAGTGGATGACGTCCTTGGACAAACTGGAGATGAACCAGCTGCAGGCCCACGATACCTTCTTCAGCAATTTGAAAACAATGACATTACAGAAGAAGAGTACCAGCTGTGCCATAAAGTGTGGTAAGACCAGCAGATGACCAGCATAAGGGAGTTCATGGTTTCTTAAAGCAATAAAGATGTAGAGCCTTTGTTGGTTGCCATCGGGCGGATATACCCAGAACGTGGATATCTTCAAGGATTGAATCAGCTTACATGCGCTGATGTTAAATTATATGTTCCAGGACTTGTAGAACTACTTCACCTTGCCTGACGAAAAGAACAAAGACTTGTACCAGCTGTTTAAGAGCAATATGGTGGGAGGACCCAGCATCGTGTTTCATAGATACCACTAGAAAGATGTCACCAACATTAGACCGACAGAGTACGGGGAGCAAAGACCTGCAAGAAGATAATCGGATACAATGTCAACACCCTTTATCTGTCGTGTATTATGAAGATACCAACTGGACACTTTTTAGCGTCGGAAGACCGAGACTAGTTTCCGGAGGGAGACTCCCAGAAGATACGAGAGGATGACCATCGACTGGTTGGAATGAGAAGCTCACCAGACTGGTTTCCACATCAGACACCAGGGTAACGACAAAGAGAAGTTGTTTGGAATGGGAAGATTGCATGTGGATGGTTATTGAAGGACACAGGATTTTACTGGCACGGACATGATTGTTGAACCAGGGAAATACAGATGAAGAAGGCCAGACGAAAGAACATCGGTACCAGCGAAACCAGCAGAGGAAACAGTAGTACTTAGTGGAGAATGGTTATGGTGTTACACAGATATGGGAATGCGAATAGGAGCAGCTGAAGAAGGAAATCCGGTTGTGGCAGATTTTGTGAAGAACAGACAGAGACCGTGCGATGGGCAGTTCAAGATGCCAAAGCAGTCTGTTTATGAAGCGGTGATGGATGACCGGATCTTTCGTGCTGTCGAGATCGACTTGGAAGTAAATGACGATCTGAAGGAGAAGTTTGCAAATATGCCTCCCATCTTCAAAAATACAAAAGTGTCCAGGGAAGATATTGGAGACCACATGAGGACTTATGCTGAGGAGAGATGGATCATCAACCAGATGAGGAAGTGTTTAATTGGTAGCATGTTTGGGGAGTTCCTGATCATCACACTGTTGCACAAGCGGTATGTGCAACATGGATTTATGGTGACGAAGATTCATCAAGTGTTGGAGTTTACCCAAGCCAGATATTTCCAGAAGTTTGGTGACCAAGTCAGTGATGCCAGAAGAGCCAGAGATGCTGATCCCAAGAAGAAGATTGTAGCTGAGACACTGATATTGGAAGGCAACTCATCCTATGGAATGACGGTCACCTACAATAAGCGCCATACTGATGTGCTGTTTTGAAACGCAAGTGAGTCGACATCCATCCTCCCGGAGATGCAATCAGCTGGACGATAAAACGTTCGAGTTCGAGATGAGCAAGAAGACAATCCATCTGAACCTTCCCCTGCAGATTGAATACTTCCTATACCAGTACAGGAAGCTGCGAATGCTGGAGTTGCGACTTCCTGGATAGTGCATACATGGCTCTATCTACAGAGACTTTGGAAGAGGTGATCAAACCAGAGATGAGACAGCGGTATGAAATTTATTAGACCAACTGGTTTCCTAGACAGGACACTCCAGAGCATGCAGCGTACGACAAGAGGACTCCAGGCTTGTTCAAGCAAGAGTATAGTGGAGATGGTATCATCGCCTTGTGCAGCAAGACGTACTACTTCTTCGGAAAACATGATAGGTTAAGCTGCAAGGGAATCAATAGGAAGACGACCAGGAACCAGGTGACCAAGGAAAAGTGTGTGGATGTATTACTCACGAAGAGTTGTGGTACTGGTACCAACAAAGGCTTCAGAACAGTGGACAATCATGTCTTCACGTACCTGCAAGAAAAGAGTGGTTTCTCCTACTTCTATCCCAAGAGACGTGTGTTGGCTGATGGAGTGACTACAGCACCGCTAGAGATTTTGACTATGGAAGGTAGGTTTCCCGACTGTTGTATTTAAACGTTTCCTAATAAAAAAAAATTGGAAAAAAAATTAAAAAAGGAAAGTAAAAAAAAGTGAATGCAGCCTATCCTTAGGGATAGCCGGTCACAAGCCCGGATAAATGCAGAGTGGCTTTTAATTGCTGCGGTTAAGGAAGCGGCAAAACTTTCAGTTTACCGAAATTAAGATTTACAAACCAAGCTCTCTACCTTTCATTGACTCCCCGTCGAGTAAAGACAACATTGTATACATTTGTCAGGTTTTCACGTCTGATATATCTACAATGTAGACATTAACATCGATAAATCGAACACATTGTGTAAGCTTGGGTTGTTCATCTTGACTTCATAACAATCAAAGTTTTGCAACTTCTTTGACCGCAGCAATAAAAAAAAAGAGTTGAAGTTGTTACACAGGAAGAAGATGGTTCCAGAACAATGGTGAAAGAAGAAGATGGTTAGAGTTACAGCAATGGGTAAAGAA
Organism: Modiolus philippinarum; assembly: GCA_002080025.1. Taxonomy (NCBI): domain Eukaryota; kingdom Metazoa; phylum Mollusca; class Bivalvia; order Mytilida; family Modiolidae; genus Modiolus; species Modiolus philippinarum. The sequence goes on from MJUU01028622.1 coordinate 6,981, forward strand.
GATAATAAATATACATGTATATAGTTAGAGCTCCAGGTGGTTAGAGTTCCTAAAGGAAGTTCAGAGTTCCAAGTGGTCAGAGTTCTTGAAAGGTAAGTCATTTTACAAGTTAGAACTTTTAGTTTAGCTTTAATTTTAACTTAACTGTAATTTTTGCTTAACTTTAACTTGTACCTGAGTTCAAAAAGAGATGTGATGTCTTGAACTTGAGTCTTTAACTTTATAACTTTAACTTGTACTTGAGGACAACAAAAAGATTGGATATCTCGAACTTAAACATAAAAAGAGTTTAAGATAATACACAAAAAGGACAAAATTTGTTCTGAAAAGGACCATGCATTTCTCTTTTGTTTACCATCATTTAATCATTGTTCTGGAACCATCGTCTTCTTATGTATTATCTTCAACTCTTCTTATATCTTAAGTTCGAGATATCCAATCTCTTGGTACCAGTACCAGAACTCTTCATGAGTGATACATCCGTTTACTTTTCTTTGGTCACATGGTTAGTCTTCCTATTGATGCCCTTGCAGCTGAACTTATAATCTTTTCTGAAGCAGTAACACGTCTTGTTGCACAAGGCGATGATACCATTTCCAGTATACTCTTACTTGAACAAGCCTGCAGTCCTCTTGTCATACGCTGCATGCTCTGGAATGTCCTATCTAGGAAACCAGTTGGTCTTCTCAATTTCATACCGCTGTCTCATCTTTGGTTTGATCACTTCTTCCAAAGTCTCTGAAGATTGAGCCATGTATGCACTATCGGTGTTTAAAGAACATAACTGGAAGTCTCTTCTGTCCACATATACATACAGGAAGTCGTAATAAAAATTCAGCATTCTCAGCTTCCCGTACTGGTATGAAAAAAGAATCCAATCTGCAGGGGAAGGTCCAGATGGAGGGTCTTCTTGCTTATCTCCAACTCGAACGCTGTCTCGTCCAGCTGATTGCATCTCTGGCAGGATTGGTCCACAAGATGTCGGCTCTCTTGCGTGTCTTGGCAGAAACAGCACATCATTATGGCGTTCATTGTAGGTCACCATCTTTCCATAGGATGAGTTGCCTTACAATATCATCGTCTCAGCTACAATCTTATTGTTGGGATCCGCATTTCCGGCTCTTCTGGCATCACTGACTTGGCCACCAAACTTCTGGAAATATCTGGCTGGGGTAAACTCCAACACTTGATGAATCTTCGTCACCATAAATCCATGTTGCACATACCACTTCAGCGACGGTGTGATGATCAGGATCTCCCCAAATATGCTACCAATCAAACACTTCTTCTTCTGGTTCATGATCTCTTTCTCCTCAGCATAAGTCCTCATGTGGTCTCCAATATTTTACCTGGACACTTCTATATTCTTGAAGATGGGAGGCATCTCTACAAACTTCTCCTTCGGATCGTCATTTACTTCCAAGTCGGCTTCCACAGCACGAAAGATCCGGTCATCCATCACCGCTTCATAAACAGACTGCTCTGACATCTGGAACTGCCCATCACACGATATCTGTTCGTCCAAGTCGCTGTCAAGTCTTTCCTGGATCTCCTGGAACACACCTTCGTACCTCTCCATCAATCTTCTGTAGGCATCATAGCTGATTACTGTCAGGTAGCTCAAACATGACTCCATCGTCTTCTTTGAATCACCTTCAGATACAAAGCACGCTGGTACCGTGTACCCAGGCACGCTGGAACACACAGACACACTCAGCAGGACATGGTGGTTGGTCCGTTTCACTTTATCCAAAGGTCTTCTATCTCTAGGCTGCAGCACCACCTCGATGTCATAGGTGGCTCTGTAAGGATAATACCGGTCCTCTGCTGCTACGTAGATGGGTTCGTCTTCCAACTGCTTGAAGATCGTATACTGGGTATGGTACACACCTCCAGGAAACTTGTAGATGACATCTCCAGTGCAGCTCATCTCATGACGATGCAGATGTCCAATATAGGTCCGTAAATGGTCACACATGGAACACAGGTAGCTGTGGCTGTACTTTTCCACATCTGTAATGTAGCTAAAATCTGCTGGTACTGGTTCAGGTTCATCGTACTTTCGTACTTTCGTAGCTGTATGGGGACCGTCATACGAATCTAGCTGCAACACTCTCCCTCTTCTGCTGAAGGTCGTAGACAAACACGTTGACCTGGAACAACTGCTCAACACCACCAAGTCGTCCAAACACACAACATGGAACTCTGCAGTAGCCATCTGTCTTTTCTGGAGATACTCTCTGTAGTACGTCTTGGCTGAAGTCTCGACTGCGGTCACTGCAGCCCAACTGTGCACAGCAAAACACCTGAAAATCAATGATCATCATCGTACAGCCCGTTGTGGCCCTCCAGTCATACATACCAAGCAATGGTTCCTCAGTAAGAAGTCTGGCACAACCATTCTGGCACCAATAGGATGATGTATCAGCTTATTGATATCAAATGTCACATTTGTCAGCAGGTGGACTACCCATTTGGTATCTGGTCTTTGTTGCTGCACATAATCCAGGACATCGTGTCTGCTCAGCTCCTCGATGAATTTCTACAAATCTTCGGCCGTCCTAATCAGATGTGACGTTTCAAAAAAACCTGGCGTTATTCTGGCCCAAGTGGTAGTAGCGTAGCTCTCCAGTCTCTACATATCGCAAAATAAAACCAAAAGACAGGTTTATCTTCAAAGTTGTGGTCTGTTGGCTGGCCAGGTACCGTCCCATCTGTTCAAAGGTTGAATCTGACAACTGGTTCAGAATGAAGTTGTATCGGTCCGGGACACGGTTACCGGTCGCCTCTTCTGTCCAGATGGACCTCTAATGCGTCAGGTACAGGATCCTCGTCTCTTGATCTTCCCGCAACACCACAGGTTCAGCAGGACTTTCCATAAGTGGTGGTAACTCTGTCCTTTTCTGCTTCACCACAGGTCCAAGCACTGGTACAACTGGTCTATTTATGGGTGGTCTCTCCTCTGCATTCGGTCGTTCATGCACGGTGACGTGCCAGACTGTACAGTCTGTTGAAGTATTAGCAACATACTTCACATGTCATGCTGTAGCTGTGGGTCGCTTCATGCCTCTTCCTGAAATCTGCTCTGGTTAATACCTGGTCACACACACTGCAGCTGTAGACCTGAGCCTTCTGCCCTTCTTGCTGGTGGGTCTTCTGATGCCTATCTCGGGTCTCCTTCCTGGCAAAGTCATTCCCACACTCGTCACAGGAATACGCATCTTGGTCCTCTAGGTGGCTGTTCATATGACGTAATAGGTTCTTCTTCTCAGTAAACAGCTTTGCACACGTGTCGCAGGAGACTATGGTGACTGCTCCTTCCAACGGGCAGAACAAAACTTAGCTATAGTACACTGTATATATACATTGAACGCGGATGTGACAGAAGACACCGGGTGTCTTCGCTCAGGTCCGCACTTCCGGTTTCGAATTTTTCTGCGCAGGGATTGGGAATGTACGAAATTCCTGGTCAAATCAAGGGGTGTCTTATCTCACGTCCGCACTTCCACTTCAAGATGGTGGGAACATCTCAAAAAGGATGAAATATAAAGAGAACGTCTCAAACATATAAATTATAGATGATGACGTAAAAAGGAGGGGGAAATGGGAGAGATGAAAAAGAAAATTACGATATATGCATGGCAATAGAAAAAGGGAAATAATTTAGTGGGAAATCTCAGAATAGCAGCCCATAGTAGAAAATTAGTGGGAAAATGGGAAATCACTCTAAAATTTGGATAAAATATGGTGGGACATTTAAAACTTGCAGATTATTGAAATCAAGGGGGAACGGGGAAATCACCCAAAGAATTCGATGAAAAAGGGAGATAATTATGTAATAATGGAGGATATAATAATGAAATGACAATAGCAGACCACACTATAGAACCAGAGGCTGTATCGCTCACCTGGCTTTCAGTTGCCACAATCAAGCTTACATTGTAAGCTATACAGTTGAACTTCAGTCCCTTAAACTTTGGTAGTTTGAACACCATCAATGCGTTTTTGAAGTCCCAACATCAATATCTATTTCGAAACCAAATTTCTTTAAAATCAGACAATGTTGAATTTTCCCAGCTTTTCTGGCGGCCATTTTGATAATGGCAGTCAACGAACACCGGTTTTGAAGTCGCAAAATCAATATCCACTTGGATACCAAATTTCATTGAAATCGGACAATGTTGAATTTTCCCGCCTTTTTGGCAGCCACTCTGAAAATGGCTGTAAGCGAACAAATTTTAACATCAGTTTTGAATTTGTGACATCAACTATTTGGAAACCAAGTTTCATTGAAATCGGACAATGTTGAATTTTCCCGCCTTTTTTGGTGGCCATTTTGAAAATGGCAGTCATCATACAAATTTCAAAACCAGTTTTGAAGTCATCAATATCTATTTTGAAACCAACTTTCATTGAAATCAGACAATGTTGAATTTTCCCGTCTGTTTTGGCTGACATTTTGAAACTGGCAGCAAACGAACACTTTCCAACAACGGTTTTGAAGTTGCGGTTTGAAGCAACCTGTATTCCGGTGACAACACTTCTGGTGAACGTCATTTCCTGCTCCACCACACTCCACCACCGGTCGTCCCTGAATAATACATGTACCTTGTACCAAACCGGTATTTTTCTATGTAGGGTACCCTCTATGGAACAGTGTCCGAATTTTCGTAAGGGTCTAGGGATTATACGCTATGGCTTAAATGAAAGCTATTACATGTACCTACCTGCCCTATAAGGGCCAACTTTGCAAAGCCCCTAGAAAGCCCCAGCCGACATGAGCCAAGTTGGTCCAAATTGCCGTTTTCAATATACAAACCTAGGATACCCTCCGTAAATTCGGTCCCAAAACTTTCGTACGGGTCTAGGGATCGTATGCTATAGCTCAAATGAAAGATATTACATGTACCTACCTGCCATATAATGCCCGACTTTGCGAAGCTCCTAGCAAGGTCCAGCCGACATTAGCCAAGTTGGTCCAAATCGGTATTTTTCGATGTAGGGTACCCTCTATGGAACAGCGTCCCAATTTTTCCTACGGGTCTAGGGGTCATACGCTCTGGCTCAAATGAAAGCTATTACATGTACCTACCTGCCCTATAAGGGCCAACTTTGCGAAGCCCCTGGAAGGCCCAGCCGACATGAGCCAAGTTGGTCCAAATTGCCGTTTTCACTATACAAACCTAGGGTACCCTCCGTAAATTCGGTCCCAAAATTTTCGTACGGGTCTAGGGATCATATACTATAGCTCAAATGAAAGCTATTATATGTACCTACCTGCCATATAATGCCCGACTTTGCGAAGCTCCTAGCAAGGTCCAGCCGACATTAGCCAAGTTGGTTTAAATCGGTATTTTTCGATGTAGGGTACCCTCTATGGAACAGCGTCCGAATTTTTCCTACGGGTCTAGGGGTCATACGCTCTGGCTCAAATGGAAGCTATTACATGTACCTACCTGCCCTATAAGGCCCAACTTTGTGAAGCCCCTAGAAAGTCCCAGCCGACTTGAGCCAAGTTGGTCCAAATTGCCGTTTTCACTATACAAACCTGGGGTACCCTCCGTAAATTCGGTCCCAAAATTTTCGTACGGGTCTAGGGATCGTATGCTATAGCTCAAATGAAAGATATTATATGTACCTATCTGCCATATAATGCCCGACTTTGCGAAGCTCCTAGCAAGGTCCAGCCGACATTAGCCAAGTTGGTCCAAATCGGTATTGTTCGATGTAGGGTACCCTCTATGGAACAGCGTCCGAATTTTTCGTACGGGTCTAGGGGTCATACGCTATGGCTCAAATGGAAGCTATTACATGTACGTACCTGCCCTATAAGGGCCAACTTTGCGAAGCCTCTAGAAAGGCCCAGCCGACATTAGCCAAGTTGGTCCAAATTGCCGTTTTCACCATACAAACCTAGGGTACCCTCCGTAAATTCGGTCCCAAAATTTTCGTACGGGTCTAGGGATCGTATGCTATAGCTCAAAAGAAAGCTATTGTAATATATTGGTTTGGCGATATAGTTCAATTTAATATTTTTTATATTAATTTTAAATATTTCTAGAGAAAAACATGTCAGAAAGATCAATGTCATAGTTCCCAAACATTCTCACAATAATATATGTCCACATCTGGTATGAAGTATAGAGAATCACTAGCCGTTATTATTTGTATTTGTTTAACACCATGTTAGAGATTAAGATAAGGTACAGTTGGCATATTTATGTTTGTTGTTGTTTATTTATTTCTGGATTTGCAAGGGAAATTATTATTGGACTAAAAAGTGTGAAAATAGAAATTATGGGAGGAGTTTGTGAATTGTTTTATGTGTTAGTGAGAAACTGAGATATTAAATTAGAGAGAAAGAAAAAGAGTGTAGCTTTGACATCAAGCTAATGTAACATCAATTATATATTTATAACATCAATTTTATATTTTATCATCAGTTTATGAAAGGATTTAATAAAGTATCTGAAACATCTGAATTAGTTAATGGACACAAAGAACTACAGTACCTCTCGCATAGACAATATAATCAAGTGAAACTTAGTCTATCTCATAGTCGAGTACATAGTCCATCACTTAGTCCATTACATGTGAACAGTAGACACATAGGACATTAGAAGAGAGGTTAACTCCATATATGAATGCGAAGAGCAACAACTGGGTTGATTTTATATCCAGCATCACATTTTCAATCAACCAATCTGTCAATGCAACAACTGGTTATACACCACATGAAGTCTTGTTCGGACAAAGACCGAAATTTCCTATGGTAGCCCAAAATATTACAAATTTTGATACCATACCAGTCAACACACATGGTTACATGCGCACACATTGTCAAAAACTAAACTTGATAAGAACTGATTTGAAGAATAATGTCCTAAATAAGCAAAAAACT
>MJUU01028623.1:0-25856 GCA_002080025.1 Modiolus philippinarum
TGCTAAATTAGCAGTCATCCCGTAAATATGAAATTCGTCTATTACACAGTAAAATTTACAATATTTTAAAGACTTCTCATTTTGTCGATTTTATGAAATTCTGATATTGTGTTCTTCCCATCATAAGCTACTAAAAAATTTCACGTTGGTTACCCACATAAAGTCCGCCAAATTTAATGGGAATCACGTTGTGACGTTACAGTTATCAACGTCATATTCCCGGAAAACACTGCCTTCTTCTGTGTTTTCCATTATCTCCCCTGAAACTGTTGGATATGCCCTGAAAGAATGGTTTATATATTGTCTCTAACATTGTTTCCAGTTTATTACGTATATTTCTCACATCGAGATAGTTAAATTTTCACATTTTAAAGTTCGAGGTTTATCCGAGAACTTTAAAATGTGAAAATTTAACTATCGAGAACTATTAAACTAGTACTCAGTTTCTTATAGGAAAAAGGACCATTTACATTAATTATCTAGACTGAAACTAGTACTCAGTTTCTTATAGGAAAAAAAGGACCATTTACATTAATTATCTAGACTGAAACTAGTACTCAGTTTCTTATAGGGAAAAAAAGGACAATTTACATTAATTATCTAGACTGAAACTAGTTATCAGTTTCTTATAGGAAAAAAAGGACCATTTACATTAATTATCTAGACTGAAACTAGTACTCAGTTTCTTATAGGGAAAAAAGGACCAGTTTCTTATAGGGAAAAAAGGACCATTTACATTAATTATCTAGACTGAAAGTAGTACTCAGTTTCTAATAGGGAAAAAGGACAATTTACATTAATTATCTAGACTGAAACTAGTAATCAGTTTCTTATAGGGAAAAAAGGACCATTTACATTAATTATCTAGACTGAAACTAGTACTCAGTTTCTTATAGGGAAAAAAGGACAATTTACATTAATTATCTAGACTGAAACTACTTATCAGTTTCTTATAGGGAAAAAAGGACCATTTACATTAATTATCTAGACTGAAACTAGTACTCAGCTTCTTATAGGAAAAAAAAAGAAATCTATTAATTTAATATTCGGAATATTATTTGAAGTAAGAATAGCAGTGTACGCTACAATTGTATTCGAGCCATTCTCTTCCCGTTTTCATTAAGTTCGATAAAAGGATCGACCACTATTTACTTCGACCTTGGAGTTCTTCACCTGAAACTCCAACTTCTCGGTCCCATATAATTGAAACAATTCCTTTGGGCGGATGTAAGCTTAGATTTTCCCCCGATTAATACTCTCAATTACAGTCCCCTCCTCCCTGCGTTCAAAGTTAAGTTATACTTGAAAGAACAAGTAGCTATACATTTTTGATATGCATCCCCCATAAGCATTCCCTATCATTAAAATCAGTTCAATTTTTACCAGCTCTATAAGTTTTCAAAAATAAATGAGTTAACTTCCACTGAAAATTATTTCCATGACAGTTACTTCATATTTTACGACCCCGCATGTTTTATACCAGTAAATACTACCTCATTAAGCAACAGTACTGCTAGTTTTTAATTGATTTATGTATTTGTCGGTCCTTGAAATGAAGTTTGTGACTTCAAAAAAGCGTTGATCCTTCAACCACATGTTTGTAGAGACTTTGTTTCATTGTGAATTAAAGGATATGGAGTAAATGCACACGAGACAAAGTCTTTACAAATACATGGTAACAACCAGCAAAGGAACAACGCTTTTATTGTTGTTGTTCATCTTGAAGTCAGCATGAGGCCTTCAACATAGACTGGGTTCCTGTTGTGTTGCGCTGGCTACACTGACAACAGGTGACGGCTAAAAATCCCGAGGTCAAGATTCTTACCCCGTGATTTTACGAGACGTTGCTAAAGACTAATCAACAACGGTCGTGATGTGAATATTTTCCCGGAAAAAATGAAAACAATCAACACTTTCGACCAATGAAACAAGACGTAACAATGGCCGTCACCCGTTCCTAACGAGCGTAGCATTGTGGAACGGAGGGCCAGTTTACCTTCAACAATGAGTAAAAAATTCACAGGAGACACCTACAATAGGGCCTGTAAGTCTCGTACAATTTTGGAACTTCTGGGATCAAAAATTGTACCCGGAAATTACATTCTAAAGAAAAATATATGACGTTTCAGACGAAACTTTAACGTCATAATCCTCAGACGTCATGTTTTGGCGGGAAACATTTTCGAATTGTCTGTCTATCGTGGATTCTCGTGAGTCACATGACGAGACTTACAGACCCTATGGCCGAAAAACATCTTTCTAAATTATGTATTGTTTTTTCTTTCCTTTCAAGATTGTGATCATGGAGTTACTAGTAGTTGTCTACCTGTATTGGGTTTTATTCGTATGTTAATTATACTATAGGGAAACGGGACAGATCAAGGGGAGGTTTCGGTACCCATAAACCGGTTTAACCCTACCAGACTTGGTACTGGCATTAGCAAAAGCCAGCGGTAGGGTTTAACCGGTTTGAGGGTACCAAAACCTCCCCTTTCTCTATCCCGTTTCCCTATAGTATAATAAACCTGAAAAAGAAAGGAAATGGGGTAAATGTCAGGGAGACAACATCCCATCTCTAGATTAAGACGACCCAAAACAAAGTATCTGGGGTCACCGCACGGTCAGTGAGGAACCTCACACAATATAACAAGCCCTATATGGCCCCGAAAAGTTAAAAAATGTGAATAAATCAATAGTAACAAAAAACAACCAATAACCCGAAAATCAAGAAACTAAAATTTTATAAGAAGAAAAAGACAAGCCAATGACCAAAATATTCCTGACTTGGGACAGGCGCAAAAATTGCGGTGGGGGTAAACTTGTTTTCTTGGATCCAAACCCTCCCCTTTGTGTGGTGAATGGCTAAAAAATACACAAAAACACTCACAGTAAAAACATAGGAAGACTACTAACTCAATGACCACAATCTTGAAAGGGAAAGGAGAGAAAACGTAATTGATAAGGACTGCTTTCCGAGAATCATTTTTCACTTTTGAGACACAGCAGTTCCTATTTTTAGCGGTGTCAGATTTCCTTGCAAGACAAAAAAATCACGACGTGCAGTATAGCTGCAAATATCGTGTTTGCACATTAGGGTCTTATAGTCTACATCTGTCCTCATTAGGGGACAAAAGTGTATTTAATTTACGTATTATAAAATTGTTATATCATTTGAAGTAAAATTTCACAGGAAAATACGAGAAAAACGTCTTTTAAAATATGGCGCACTCGGGTACACATTCCTGATCTTATGACGATGCAAAAAGGGACGTAACTCCTTGTGTAAACAGACAAATAGGGGCGACATTTTTGTGTGGATTTTAGTATATATTAGGGTAAATACAGTGAGAAATAAAATCAAACACCAGTGGAAGTGCGAGACAAGAGAATCTCAGACACCCTCGGGTAAGATTTCAATCATCTCGGACTCGGCAAGCTTCGTCCGAGACTGGAAATCTTACCCTTGGGTGTCTGAGATTCTCCTGACTCGCACTTCCCCTGGTGTTAGATTCTTAATATCTCATAGTCAGATCAAGACGGCCCCTAGCACCGGTTTGAGTTGAATTTAAGCAATAACAGTACATTATTTGAATACCCGAGGGCTTCAATCGTAGATTTGACGGTCAAAATGCAGTTTACAGGCGACGCCTAGCGGAGCCTGTAAACGGATATTTTGACCGTCAAATCAAGATTGACGCCCTCGGGTATTCAAATAATGTACTGTTATTGCGATTGTAATGCAATTAAAAACCATTAATCGATTTCATGTTCTATTTTTAACTTGTGTATATTTGTAACCATACAAGGAATCAGACTAAACAGGGAACCTAACATGTCCCAGGTGTGTAGATGGTGGAATTGACGGTCAGTTCTGACCAATCAAAACTTTCGTTATATAAATGTTGCATCACAATCTTTGCTATGTGTCGAACAACGCTACATCCCTATCTTTTCTTGCAATGGACGTGGGATTGTCCACAAACATAAATTAAACTGGCAAAATGCTCTTACAATCACTGCCATCCATTGTCCGACATGAGCACTAGTCTCTTCAGCTACTGGACGATTAAAACATATAGACAAACACAGGGCACTCATCAAGTCGATTGTAAGAAAACTTGGCATTATATAATAAGTGAGATGTGGGCACTTTAAACAGGTGGTCAGAATAAAATTTCGAAAGTACAAAAATAAATGCGAAAATTTTAAATGATGCTAGTATATCCATGAGAAAATCTCTCATGAACAAATTCACCATATCTGCAATATAAAGAGAGCATACATCTTATGTACATTTACTTCATATTTATTGTTTATTTTATATTTCATGGTGGCAGATTATAAATTATAAAATTGTAAGGCATTGTGCTTTTTTATTTGCAAAAGTTACATTGAGATATAAGTCAGAATCACACCAGGACCAAGGTAAAATATCATATCTTTCGCTGCAATTTTATTCAGAATTTAAATGAAGGCCATGGGATATCTTTGATAGAAAACTTTTAATATTATACCGGCTGTCCAAGGACCCTAGTCTGCTGGTAAAGCAATGTCGCACTGCGGAGGAAAAATCAAACTCAAAACTTACCGAAGGGCTTGCTTAAGAACCATCATATATTTCAGTAGACATCGGTGATATAAGTGAGAGACCAGTACCTTTGAAAAATCTTATTGTCATTGGATCCTAAAGAAAATTTAATGGATTCAACTAGAATATCCTATCTCCTATTACGTAAAGACTGCAACTTACGTCCCAGTTCTTTTTGGATTTTTTAAAATTAATATTCGGTATTTTTTAATAAAATTTCCGTATAACGCAGATTAAAAATACCTTTTTATAATAAATATCAAATGTTCATATCTATTATAAAACTTTTAAGATGTATTCATCGATTTTTTGGAATCTGTAACACTGTTGTAAAATTTGGCTGTGATAGTCAGGTCACGATCATTAAAAGCGTCAAGACTAGAACAAACGCGTGTGAATCGTACCAGTTGAGAAATTCACATTCCATAAGAAATAGGAACGTCGTCGTCAAGAAAAGGGAAATCAGTAATTGTAAAGTTTAAGTTTTTGTGGGTAAATGATGTCTATATACTCTAAAAACTGGGGATGGTCAATAGTAAGAATATAGTCAATACTTCTTCGGTTTTCATTAGAAATAGAAGTATGTTTATCGCTTTTTGTATAGTTCCATTTTGAACTATTTTTCATGAAGTCTCTTTCGTAACAGAACAGAAAAAGATCTGTAATGAGAGGTTCACAATTTGTAACTATGTGAATACCAATGACCTGTTGATAAACAGTGCTGCCAAAACCAACAATAATGGTGTCTAGCAAAAGATTGGGTGCCTTAATTATATCATCGCATGTCCAGGAACAATGGTTGATGTAAGTTATATTAGAGGAGAATCCTTGCTTTTTGTTTCAATAAGGAATTGCAGACATGATAATAGGTTGTCTTGATTTGGACTTCATTAAATCATGTGGAAGGGTCCTACAAAGTGAAGAAAAATCATAGCTGTTGATGGATGAGACTCGTCTTTGTTTTGACTGTAATTATATCTAACACTTCCATAGAATTTATAAAACTCCAAAAGTAATTTGCACCTGTCCAAAGTTTTGATAAGGTTTTTCGCAGTATTTAATAACTAAATAAACCCCTTTTCACGCACTGGTTTAATGGATTGATAATATAATATAACTTTATTCACAAATGCACAATTATGCCCCTGAGGGCTGATGGCATAAACAAAATACAAATACACAATACATTACACAAATACAACGAACTTATGCAGTCTGGGAGTCCACTTTCCTCAGTATTAATGACTTTTTTTATAAATGGAGCAACATACTGCATGCATTGAAAAGACGAAATCAAGTTTTTGAGTTGAAGATTTTTGTTTAATTTGTAAAATTCCTGGAAAATTTTACTTATGTTTTTCATTAATTCTTTACGTTCACTTTCATATTTTGGACATGTGAAAAAATAATGAGTTTCATTTTCAATTTCATTTAAATTACAGGTTTTACAAATTCTATTTTCTCTTTTGATTTTTTTTATACCTACCTCTCTCAATTTCTAAAAAATGATCACTTATTCGAAATTTGCATAATTTTTTATCTATTTTCATATTCCATATAGAGGCAGAACAAGTACTAGATGCAGAAATAAAACGACGATTTCTGGGATTTTTATGAAGCTTGAGAAGCGAGTATATAGTAGGCAAGGTGTTATCTTTATGTGGAACTTGGAGCATTTCTGTATCGTTGTAGTGCTGTTAGGTTAACTTTTTTTTCTTTACAATTGGTACGTTTGAAAGTGTTTGACTTGTTTGACTTCTGCAGGTCATGGTGTTGGAAGCTTTGTCAACAGGTAAAAACATATTTATGAGAATCTTTCAGTTATAACTTAATCCCATTAATGACAGCTCAGAAGAAGACTCATTATAATTAGTTTTATAAGAATTTATTTTTTTGGTAGCCTTGGTAATAAATAAATTTTTAAACAAACTTTAGAGCACGTTTGTCTGCACTTCCTCGTTTGCACCATTTTATAAAATTTGTTTTTGTGTCTTTAACAAAACAAGCTTGCCAGTTTTTTTTTTCGAAGGTGGGAAATATTTAAGCCCGCAGAACTTCCCTATCTACAATAATGTTTAAGTTATATATCCGCAAGTATCATAGCGATATTGCGACGTGGAACAGTCACAGCTGCTGGGGTAGTTTTCGTCGAAAATAGAGGAGTAACTGAAAAAAAATCAAATATGTTTTTTTTTTAGAAAAGGAAATGACAGGAATGCCCTGGTCGTCAAAATAGACGGTTACAAGTTTTTGAACACCTGGGTCCCTAAAAATGCGTGCAACATACCTTTATTAAGGGGACGATCATTCGATTTTTTTTTGGGGGGGTGATTTTGTAATAAATAATCAAATTTTGGTGCCAGTAAAAATAAATATTTAAATCCTAATTTTCATGAAAATAAATATTTAAATCCCAATTTTCATGAAAATAAATAATTTAATTTTGATTTAAAAATAATTTTTTGTTACAAGTAGAAATAAAATATCTGAGGTGACTTTAGAAAAAATTCTAGATTTTCATGAAAATAAATTGTCTATGATGATTGCCCAAGCCTCCCCCTTAAAAACAAAAATCAGGTTTGTAGATTCTCGGATAAACTATAAGTTGTAATACAAAGATACTTTACGATAGAATTGAAAATAAAGCACATTACAGAAGATAAATGAATGTTTCACAGTTAATTAAGACAAACTTTAGACCCTATACAATGTGAAGTATATACCAAAACATTATATAGACAAATGACTGGTTAACATGCAGTTCTGTAATCAGTTTTCACAGATATAAGTCATGTCAACAAGACCTGATAATAGAAATACGAGTCCGCTGGGAAAACCAATTAGTAGCTTCCGTAAAATCATTTGTTTCTTCAAAGTATTATTATATGAGTATATGTAAATCATTGTTTAACTTCTTACATATTTTTGCTGGTAATTGTTTTCTCTCTCAGGTTTTCTGACTCCTCTTCCTCTCCCTTGTTCGTCGGTATTCTACTGCCGTTGTTTCATTTAAAAGCATTAGGGACCGACCATTTAACCTGAAGGGAGGGGGGGCTATGGTGGTTTTTTTTTTCGAAAAAAAATATTCTGAAGCTGATTTTATGTGAAAAAAATATTTTTGTTGCAAAAATGATGAAAAAAAATTCTGAAGGAGGCTTTCTGCCCAAAAAAATAATGCTTAGTTTCAAAAAAAAATATTTTGTTTATACTGGTTAAAAAAATAAATAAATTGTTTCGCGAAAAAAATTTTATGTCCAGAAAAAAAAACCATAATCCCCCTCCCCTTCAAGTTAAATGGTCGGTCCCTTATAATTTTCTGGCTAATGAGAAACCTCGGTCAGTTATTTCCCTGTACCAAGTTAGTTATATATAGTCAAAGTGGAGATAATTATTTAAATATGAAAGAGGCTATTTATATGCTAATTGAAACCATACTAAAGTTACTTGGTACAGGGAGATAACCGACCGAGATTTCTCATTACTAGTCACCTAGCTCTATTTTTTGCCTGCAATCACCGAAAGGCACGGGGTGATAGACATAGGTGTACAATGTATGACGGCATGCGGTGGCAGTGTAAACTTTCATGTCGTGTTTTTTTGTCGTTATGTCAGTTTCTCAGTAACTATAGGTGGTAGTTCAATGATATTTAATATATGGGTTGGTTTTTGGTAGAACATGAAAGTCTTTCATATGGCATTTGTCTGTAACCTGAACACCACTGTCTAATGAGTATGTAAAATTTTTGTGATTATTTCAGTTTGTAAGTAATCATTAGTAGTAGATTAATGAAATTTGGTATGTAGGTTGGTCTTTGGTAGCACATGAGAGTTGTATGGCATTGTCTTTCACCTCAATTTCATGGTCTAGTCAAGCATGTTATTTTTTTGTGAACAGGTCAGCTGCTTAGTAACTATTATTGGTCGGTCAATAATATTTGTAATATGCCGCATTCTGCTATTATTATCATTTCATTTGCCAAAAAATGAGGCACTTTTTTTACATTGTAGAAACCACCAAAAATGTAATGAGGGAGGTGATTTCTTGTTTTTCTATTTCATTGAAATTACAATAAAAAGGGCCAATCAGGGGCTTTAGACTAGATGAGGGAGGGGCCTGATTACAAATAAATTAACTTTGCGTGGCCTTATAAAAATGTTTTTTTTTAATTATTATTTTTTATTTATTTTTTTTTATCCAGGTGGGTCAATTTTTGTAATTTTATACCAAAATTACTGTAATTGTTGAATGAATAACGTGATACTTCTGAAATATGAGTTCTTGCCAATTTGAATTCGTAAATACAATGCCAGTAAGGGGAATTCCTGGTCCGTTGAAAAAATAAATGTAGTCATATCTCCTTATTGCAACAAACGTGTGTACCATAACATGTGGTTTATAATAACTATTTACTGGATTTTAATTGACGATTTCCATTTAACTTGTACTACTAAAAATTAACTAAAATCTCACTTCTCATTCTAAAATGACTATAAACTTTGTCTGTATGTTTTGTTTGTTTTTTTTGTGTGTGTGTGTAATAAAAGACGAGAAACTATAAGAAACAATCATGTTTAAGTTCCTTATCTAATTTTTTTTCCGTAAATGAAAACTTTCCAGGTAAGACAACCGAGTTAAGATAAGTAGACTGGTTCTCTCCCCTTGCTCGCTTCGTCAAGCCTACGCCGGCGTAGGCTTGACGAAGCGAGCAAGGGGAGACAACCAGTCTATAAGATAAGCTCAGTGCACTCGTTTTATCTCAGTAAATGACCAATCATAATTTGTTATTTTCTATGAATCAGCAACAGTATCCACGACGAAATATCACAGATGGTGTAAGAAATAGCTAATTACATGAGATCAAAATCATAGATCGGTATGTCATGTAAAATAAAATATTCACCTAAATACTCTCGTTTCCCTACGTTTCACTCGAGAAAAGACGCAATTTCTTAAATTAATGAAAGATATCCTGATCTTTGATCTTCTCTTATGTAAGAAGCTATTAGTCTTTCAAAGGATATAAATGTCGTCAAACATCTTCAGAAGAACATTTTGTATTGTATTTTTTAATCTATCGTTGAATATACCATGAAATATGGCAATAAAATTATTGATATCTAATTTGTGTACTTTGCAAAGTAAAGATAATTGAAAATATCAAAATATCACGAGAAAAATAAGTCCCTAATGTGGAATAATATAAAACTATCCTGAAAGCAACAATATATATGAAATAAAATTTCTATCACTCCTTTAAATCTCTACATATACTTTTGACATCATTGATAAAAGTCAGGGCAGAATCAATTCGTATAAAGAGAGTTCTCAAATTTCCCAGTCACATTATAACATATTTGTATATAGCTTTATAGGGTTCCGTATGACTTATGTCCGTATGTCAGCGTACTTAATATATATATCTTTGATAAATAACCGAATCGCTGCTTTGTGACGTTAATAAATTTGACGTTATTTTCTTTTCTTCTCCCAACTCCCTTCCTTTTCTCTCTCGCCTCCTAACCCATTCTTTCCTATTCCCTCCATTCTCAAACCTCCAACCATTTCTCTTCCCTCTCCTAATCCATTATATCCTATCTATTTCCCTCCCAACCATTTTTCTTCCACCTCCGCATCTATTTTCTATTATCTATTTTCCTCCATTCTTCCACCCCTCACTCATTTCTCTTCCACCTCCAAATCCAAGCTGTCCTATCTATTTCCCTCTATCTCCCACCTCCACCCATTTCTCTTCCTCCTCATTATCCATTTCTTCTATCTATTTCCCTCCATTCCTCATTCTTGCTTCGGTATTCGTTTGTCGATGTATTCTCCCACCTTTCAACCATTTCTCTTCCACCTCCAAATTCATTCTCTCCTATCTATTTCCCTCTATTCTCCCACCTCAGAACCATTTTCTCCCACCTCGTTATCCATTCTCTCCTATCTATTTCCCTCTATTCTCCCACCTCAACCATTTTTCTCCCACCTCGTTATCCATTCTCTCCTATCTATTTCCCTCCATTCTTCCACCTCCACACCATTTTTCTTCTACCTTCTAACCCATTCATTCAGGATGTAAGCAGGACATGCTTACCCTTTCAGAGTACCTGATGTCACTTTCCTTTTTCATGGGATTTTACACTATGAGTGCCTGATTCTTAATTCCGTGCATTGCGGTTGTCTCACGTCCTTGTTTTTGTCTTTGTTTTTTTCTGTTGCCGTTTTTGCATTGTCTTTGGACCTTTTGTGATCATCATCTCCCTTGTTCCTTCGGTATTCTACTGTCGTTGTTTCCTATCTATTTCGTCCCTTTCTCCCATCTCCCAATCTTTTCCCACCCTGACTCCTCATCATATAATGTAACACGTAAGTCACGTCCTATTCACCAACCAATGAAAAACTTCAATTAGGTTTCGCTATAACGTCAATATAAATGTTATTTTTAAACAAAAGTAATGTTATTGATGTTTATTTGAGGGCACATAGAACAAATATTTTACTTAAACGCACACAACTGCACAAATTATTTAAAATATTTATATATTCTCACATATTGCATATTTGCTCATCTCAAATTCAATAGACGCATCCCTGGGTATTTGATAGGAATTTGTAATTCTCATATGTAATGCATATTCGAAAGAAAAGTCTCAATGGACAATTTAAATATGATTATAGGACCGCAGTAAATACCAGATGTACTCCGAATTAATTCAATTACGAGGATACTCGAGTGATTCATCAATAACAAAGATAGCGCATGTCTAAAATTCCTGGAAATGCCTGTATTTATGTAAGATCAAGAATATTGTTAGTACTCACATGCTGTTCAATGAAATATATGCATGAATGTCTACACGGTGTAAAGATAAAATACGACATGAACAGGAACGGTCCCTTAAGTAAACAACACAACGTGTTAAAATCTCATCAACACTCACATGATTACAGTCATCACGACCTCGTGACCAAACATATTGTAACTATGAAAGACGAAACACAGTCATACCTTTCGTGCAGTCGGCACGTGGCAGTCGGGAAATTCCCAGGTTCTCTGGTAAATGATTGGAAGACCTAACTTCGGGAAGTAGTTCTGTACCACTTTAGGACTTATATCAGACGTTTGCGTGGACGATGTAAATGTTTAGAAATCGGAATGCAGACAAATAAAAAAAAATTCTGCTATGCATATCTAATAGTTCAGTTCGATAAAAAAAAATCAGGCTCTGCATTTCGTCTGCAGCTCTGCATATCGTTAGGTCTGTAGGTCGTCAAGTCGACCGAAACGCCGGTAGCTTATTAGGTGTCATCTACTCTTGTCAAATTAACCAATTAATCCAGTGTATAAAAACATGACCATAAGTTCGTTACCTTTATGATATCTTAAATCCATAGACAGAGTTGTTTGCAAAGGATATACATGTAGTTATGAAAGAGCTATCATGACAATGAACAATTTTGATTCACTAAGGTACTTAATTTATGACAGTTGTACAATATTTTTTATATCTTTATACGCAATAAAATGTCACAAAATCAAGACTTTATCGCGCAGTAAATTTCATTCAAGACAAAATTTATAACGAAAGCAGGTGTAGAAGAAAAATATTTCATTCATATAAATATTAATGTGTCTTATTATAAACACGCTGATAACAAATAAGAAAAATAAAGTATTTGTGTTACAGTTGCTTATTTTCATCTTATTGTTGTCTTGACAGAGATTTATATTATAAGCTTGAACACTGAACAGCGGATTTGCTAGTTTCCTCTTCAACAGCTGGATCAATTAGATCTAAACTTGATCACAATAGTCCTTGGATGGTCCCCTTTAAAACTGCATACAGCAAGTCCGTATCTCATTCACGATGGCAACCAACAAGAAATATATTTTTTAACATACGGCCCTATGGAAAACACATTCACAGATCTTCTTCTCTAAAACAAGAAGTACAATTAGAACCAAATTTAGTCACAATTGTCCTCAAATGCTCCCTTCCAAAAAGTTATCCGGTAGGTCCGTACCTCAGCCAAGAGGCCACCAGCGTGAAAAAGTTTTAAATTGGACCCAATAGAAAACGCATCAAATTTATTCTACTCATAAACTACCAGTCCATTTAGAATCAAACTTTAGGAAAAAGAAGGGAAACCGGGAATGTGTCAAAGAGACAGCGACCAAAAGGGGAGTAATAACAACTCAAAGCCACCATAAGATCTTCATTGAACGGTGCCACAATGTTCCTTAGATGGTCTCCTCCAAAAAAGGTATCCGACAGGTTTATTACTCACCCAAGATTGGGGTCAGCAGGTAACACGTTAGTTAAATGCGAAAATACATGACTAAAATCACATTGTTTGATATTATTTAAAGCTTAATATAAATTACACATTTAAAAAAAGCTCTCTCATTGAGTTATAGTTAGAGCATATTTCAGAGTATATAATTAAAAGTGACAACAAAAGTCCTTAGTAAGAAAATGGGTGGTCAAGATGCACGCGAAGGTATTTGAAACACTCCTTTTCATTCGAAGCACTATAATTAAATTAATTATTTAACTAACTTGAAGACCGTCAAGATAAGAATACATTACATTATATTTAAGATAAAAATAAAAGCTGACATCCCGCCATTAGAAAAGAATCTTCCATTCATGTTTATTTAGTAATGCTACATGAACAAATAAAGGAATATGGAATAAATGTACATTGTACATACATTAATTGGTTACTTAATGTATTTTTGTTCTACCTACTAAAAAAGTTTATTTTTGAATAGATATTTGCTTATTTTTATGTTACACTGAATTAATTTTCTAACAATTCGTCAGCTACACTTGTAGCAGAGTGGATTTATCAGTCGTTTGACCATATTGTTGTTACAGGAAAATAGCATAGATTCGATCCTAGGATTGGGATTATTTACCACTTGAAATTTGTCTTTAATTTCATCTAATATTTAGGTGAAACATAAAAGACGGTCAGAATTAAGCACTCTTCATTTGAATGAATATGCATAAAATTAATTAGGTAGAAGAAAATAATTAGGGGAACGTATGAATAACTTGAGGAAAATTATCAAAATCGAGAGAATCAAGGGAAAGACAAGAGATATAGGACAGCACAAAGCATTAATAAAATTAAAGTGTCTTGGGTAACAAAGGAATGTTGGTAACTGGTATTTTAAGAACTATCTTAGCGTTGTAACTTATAGCTCTCAACCCCAGAGCACAATAGACCTTTTCTTCTTATTATCACTATGAGAATAATTACACCTACTCTACTCGTCAAACTTATTGTTTTCCATGTTAATGTCAGATGCAAATACAAATACCTTTTTTTTGGTTTAAAATATTATCACATAAACATGCTAGAATTTTTTGTCGATAATATTTTGATCGTTTTGTTGGTTGTTTTTGCATTTTGATATTTCAGCAACAGACGATGGATCTCCCAATGGGCAGACAATGGAGTTTTGCTATGATTACTACATTGTTGTTTTGTATTCTTACTCTTCAATTTGTTTCTGCATTTGAACAGAAAAGATAAAAAAGACTCTCATAAGTCTAAAAAAGATCACTTCATAGCTTGAATCAAAGGTTTTATGTAAATTCGTTGTCTCAAATACAATGTGCAAAATCTGCAAAATCATTCTTTGTCTCAGAGCGCGCAGAGATGATTTCAGTTCCTGTATAAATTGCGTTGTTTTGGCATTGGAATAAATTTTGATTTGTTGTGTCAACAATTTGATTCTATTTTAACAATCTTTTTTCTCTCTTTTGCACAGTAAATTTGGTATATTATTATTTACAATGGCATTATCTATTATTTGATGAGGAGTAATTTTTACACTACCCGCTGCATCCCCGATCGCCTTTTTCGATATGGATCAGTATGCTACCGTATTTCTGCAGATCGCAACGTTGACAACTTATGTCTCTTCAGTGCAGATAAATTCAAAACTATTTATTTAGTGCAGATACATTCAAAACTATTTGTTCAGTGCAGATAAATTCAAAATAATTTGAAGAGCAGATTTCAAAATATTATTAAAAACCAAAAGAGTATTCAAATAACTTGAGGTAGTCATTAACTTTTTAACTTACTTGTCCCTTCGGACAACTGATCATAAAATGTACTTGTCCGAATAGGACTTTCAATTGTCCGAATAAAATTTAATAAAAAAGAAATTAAATGAAAATCTTTTAAAAGCTGTTCTGTTTCAATTAATGAGTAAAAATGATCCCAATGTGGCAAAGTGACTTATGATGATAAATCAGGACAAAAAAAAAATGTTTTGTGTATTCACAAAGTTATTGTCTTATGTATACATAGTATTATCAATTTCAAGATGAAGAACAATAAAGTTTGAAACTAATTGTTTGTCTCTTTATACATTTACTCAACGCAATCACTTTGAACAAATGCAACACTTTAAAATTAATACAGTTTTATTGTGGTCAAAATCCTTTTTGATCTCACGAGTCAGTTTAGTCATGCACAGTGGCCGTCTGAGTAGTCACTTCCATCATCATCAACCATCTGACTGTCTTTTCTGTAATCACATGGATTGACTCCTGGTCTTTTTGTCCTGCCTGTAGACCACCAACGGTTAAAAATCTATGAAGATGAACATCAAATGACGTAGCATATCTGGTTGAATGACACTCCTCCAATCTGTCTTGATTCTTTTCATTACTGAAAATCCACGTTCACAGGCTGCAGATGACTTAGGAATTGCCAAGAGAACTTCAAAAACCATAAGTAGATTAGGAAATCTGGTTTTAAGTTCAGGAAAAAGGAAGAACCTGGAAATATCTGTGGAACGGTGTCTAAATATATAGGCTTTAAAGTCTTTCCATTCATTACTGATTAAGTCGATATTACATTCACCTCTCTCAAGTAGGTCATGAAAATGCTGTAGTAGAAGATTAGTTTACTCTTGTCCGAATGTTGCCAAGTTTTCTAAATCTCTAGGATATTCAGCAAAATTTAAAATATCTGCAGCAGCATGCAGAACAGGATCTTTCTGTGCTGGTCCAAATCTGCTGTCAAGTGCATCACAAATTAATTCCAGAATTTCTTGTTTAGTTTTGGTATAATCAGTATGTTCCTGGATGTTAGTCAAGGTTATGACCATCATGCACTTTTGAAAGAAAATCTTTTACTTCTTCTCCATCTGTTTTTTTATTCAACGAGAGATAGCTGTGCTGTAACAAGAGCATCGAAAAGTTGTGATTAAGTTTGGTCATTTCTTTGCATTTTCAGGCTTAGTCGGCTAAGTACCTTTAATACATCTAGCATGAAGAATTTAAGGAAAAGAAATCTGCAGTATTTGAGCTTTTAACTGATGAATTTTGCCCAGCCTTGTACAAGTACTTCGGCTGTACTTTTTCTTGATTCAACGATATGTTCAAAGGGTGACAATATCACTCTAAAGTTCTTTATCAACACACCAAGAGCTTTCTCAATATAGGGAAGCCACCTTGTCCCTGATAAGTTATTAGGCTTTAAAATGTTTTCTTCCAAAGCTTCTGCAATTAGTCTCAATTCACGTAATGCTTTCGGCGAATAATGGTAATGTTTGTAAATGTGCTGCAGAATATCTTGGATCTCTCGCATAACCTTATGAGGTTTAACTGCGTTATTAGCAGCAAGCTCCAAACGGTGTGCAACACAGTGGGTTATCATCAAGTGTGGACCATCAGTTTTGATTAATGCTGCTATTCCATTTCGACTACCAAGATTCACACTGGCACCATCAGAGCCAAATCCAACCAGT
The DNA here is from genome assembly GCA_002080025.1 of Modiolus philippinarum. Taxonomy (NCBI): domain Eukaryota; kingdom Metazoa; phylum Mollusca; class Bivalvia; order Mytilida; family Modiolidae; genus Modiolus; species Modiolus philippinarum. Next base: position 16,369 of record MJUU01028623.1, read on the forward strand.
ATGTTTTTCTAGTTTCCAAGACCATTCCTTCTAAATGCTTCTTCAATGCATTCCAGGATACCTGCAGAATGCATCTGTTGCCCCATCAATTAAAATGGAAAAGAAATGTGTCTCATCACAAAGCTTACGCAAGGGGTCTGACACCAGTTCCTGATAAACAGACTTCATGAATCTGAATTAGAAAGAAATAATTTTTAAGTACTGTTGTAGAGTAGTATTAGTATTCAAATGTTAAAGATGCATAATATTGAAACCTATTTGCATTAAAGATTAGTTGCAGAATTAATGTTAACTGTGCTAAGTTTATGTGACACTAAATATTAACCATCATCTTATATAATATTATGTCAAACATTGAACCTAGCCAAGGACATAATTTATTCAATCAAATCTGTTTTTTATTTCAGAATCTAACAAACAAGAAAACATTTGCCTAATACTGAATTTACCTTCTGCAGGCATTGTCGCTTCTGTAAAAGTTTCCCATGTCTAACCCGTTCTTTTCTTGCAGGATTATAAGTCTGTTGTAGTCTGTAAATGGGCTTTCGCTTTCCACAACATTATAGGCTGTGTTTATCAACATCTTAATCTTATCTTCATTCTTTCTGTCTGTTTTCTTGCAACAATCAGCCATTGGACCTACTGCTGACATGTCTGGCTCTGTAACTTCACTACTGTGTGTACTTGAGGTTGGAAAAAGCTTTTCAGTTTTTTCTTTCAACATCTTTCTCTCTTCGCTTTGCTATTCCAATGAGCACCTATTGTGTCTTTTCCGAATGCTGAGGTACCTTCCACCATAGAACTTGATTTATCAGAGCATTCTGGATTGTCAAGAAAAGTTTGGGAGAACATGACATCAGGCATATTTGACAACGACTCGCCCTTCTCTTCAACTGGTTTGGCGTAAACCAATCCGGGGAATTCTTCCAACCATGATTGCTTGAAGTGCCGTTCCCTCTTTGCATCGTAAGCCTCCTTCTCTTCCTTCGAATCCATCTCATCCTTTTTTGGTCTTTGAAGGGGCAGTAGTCGTAAAACCATCCTATTGACTTCTTCCAAATTGTTTACCTTCGTATATTCATCCGCCTCGATTGATAATCAATTCAGTAATGAGAATTTGACTCTGCCTAAAACTATTTGTTTATCGCGATTACGAATTTCGGAGCTCTCTTGACTTTACTTAAAAACTGAACCAACGATTCAAAACTCGAATGGAAAAACCTAAATTCGACCGAACTACGATCATATCGATCTTTGGAAGTAAAAGTGCATAAATCACACGTCTTTTTTACTTGTCCCGTCGGACAAATGATGCAGGGCTTTCATTTGTCCGACTGGAATTTCCACTGGTACTGGACAAACGTGAATGTCGAGCCCTGTGACGGGTGCTTACAAAAACGCTAATATCAGTTAAGAACAGAGCTTTATACAAGGAAGATACTTTGTAGCTTATCAAAACTCATTGTATCAAATATCATAATAAAGAAATTTAGATATTGCATATTGCCATTCCGACAATAAACGTTCTTCCAAAAGTCCAATTCCGGAACGTTCCGGGTATTAGAATGGCGGGTCAAAGAGGTCAAACGGGGTAAAAATGGCGTCCCGCTGTATGAGGGCAAAGGGAATACATTCTTCTATCAACATTTGAAAGGTGTTTATGATTGGAAAAAAGCCAAACATGTCATAAATCAACATTTTATCCCAGGCGGGTCATTTCCAACCAATTTATTTTAGGTCAAGAAAATAAATAGGAGAATTCCTAGATTACGCTCAACTGACGTCAGGTACCAGTTTCCAGTAGATTCGGGGTAAGATCTCGACAATTACCCAAAAATTTGAAAGTGGAATATCGTCTATTTACGTCTCTTCAGTGCAGATCAAATCAATCATTTTGATTATACATATATCAAAATGTGTGTAAAAGCTGATTGAGAACAAATATACAATAGAATTTAAACGAAAAGCTAAAGTAAGCTAATGACAGACCAATGTACGTGGGCGATTCTTCTTAACTTAAAAAAAATAATAAAATCTAGATATTGCAAATTCCTATATAAGATCGGTTTTCGGGCGAGCACCAAGTAGCAACTATTGGATTGCTGAAAACAGTCCACAAGCAGAGACATGGACCCAAATGTAAATAAGTAACAAAATACCAAAGTTACTGATAATAGATTTTATATGAACTGATGATCATCATATCATCGTGACAACATAAAATTTCAAATCACCATTTTTTTTTGAAAGTTTGTTAACTGGTTTGTTGGATATCTGTGGAACACTGTATGATTCAAAAAACCATTATCGTTAAAAATATCAATTTAAGTAAAATTGATGACAAATGCAGATGAAATGGAAAAAAAAATATAATTCTCTTAGGATTATTTTTTTTTTCATTTTTTATTCCTGTTGACAAAAACGAGTGGGGGTATATAGAGGTAGAAAATAAATAGTTGTAATTTTATTTAAAAAAATATTGAAATTGTGGATTTCCTATGTTTGGGTTCTAGTACTGCTGGTGAGGAATTTATTTCTAAAATGGCCATACAGCTCATTAATATTGATTGCAGTTTGAGTAAACATATGTGTTATGGTCTCATGTTCATTTACTCCATATCTTTTCATAAAATATTTAATACAGGAGTTTGTCTTTTAATGCAGTGTGGAGCTAGTGAAACAAATCGCAGTGTTTGAGATGCATGCTCTTTATTTTCTTAGATATGGTGTACTTGTACATGAGATTATATTTCATGTTATTACAAAAACAGGAAAACAGCAAACACCTACAATGGCCAGGAACTACAATTTCATGCCACAATTTACAAGCAAACTGCACCAGAAAAACAATAATGAAAACAAGAGACAAACATAAATAACGATAGGAACTCGGGATAGCCGGACTTGGTACCGGCACCAGCAAAAGCCAGTGGTAGGGTTAAACCGGTTTCATTTCATGTGTACACTTTATTTAAAACTATTATCTAAACTTATGCAAATTCTAAAACGTAAGATTTAACTCCCTCCATCGTAGTTTTGTCATAATCTTTTTTTGATAGTACTAATTATTCGGATTTCGTTTGTTTATTTTATTGTTTTTTTTGTGTTTTTTTTTTTTGTTTTTTTTGTGTTTTTTTTTTGTTTTTGTTTTTTTTCGCATTTGAAACATATATTGAAATTGTGGGTTTCCTAAGTCTCGGTTCTAGTGCTGCTGATGAGGAATTAATTTCCAAAATGGCCATACAGATCATTAACTTGATTGCAGTTGGAGTAAACATATTTGTTATGGTCGCATCTTCATTTACTCCATATCCTTTCGTAAAATATTCCATAGCTTTTGACGAAGTTGCCTCTCATTGTATATGTACCATCGAGACATATTTAATTATACATGTAGTTTCCTTCAACTTTGTTTGAAACTAAAGAGTATGCCCCTTTCGCATACCTCTGTTCATAGCTTATTTTGGCTTTTCATTTAGATCGTTTTTGTTAATTTTTTCCTATCAGATGTTACAAAGTTTTTATTTTATGGTCTTCAAAATGTTTTTCCTTTGATCTGCACCGGAGAGATATAAGTTGTCGAAATGGATAAACGCAAAAATTAAATTTATAGTAACTTCTGTATTTTGTTATTTATATAAAGTAGAATGCAGACATAACCTCTTGCCGAGGTAACTTGAACCAGTCATAAAAGCTCCACTAAAAAAAGTTAAATTAAGACAGTTTTCAAGTTAACTTCGACCAGTCATAGAGTAGTCATAAAAACTAATCTAAATTAACTTTAGAACTGTTATAGAGCCCTGACTGCACTGACTTGTTCTGGTCGTAAAGCCCTGACTGCTCTGACCTGTTCTGGTCATAGAGCCATGACCGCTCTAATCTGTCATAAAATCCCGACTACTATGACCTGTCATACAGCCCTGACTGCTTTGATGTTATTAAATTTAGAGTATTTACAGTTCTTGTATTGTTTTACTTTTACTGCCTTTGAATGAAATTTACTGAGGGTGGGTGTGAATGGGTATGGTCCCGGAATCCCGAGGAAATAACTGTCAAATCCCGTATTCCAGACTAAATAAAGTTTTCAATACCTATTCCCGAAAAATGACGACGAAAATCCCGGATCCCGTTAAGCGTAAATTTTATCCCGAATTCCTGCTGAATAAAATGGTGTGAGATCCCGGCGTCCCGTAAAAGGTCCTTCCGCCCCTCTTCTTGACCAATTTATCTCATTATTGTCCAGTAGCTTCTGTCATATTTCTTTGCTTTTTACTTTATGTGTTTGTTTTTTTTTTCATGAAAAAAATTGTCGCTAATTTTTACAAAGAAGGCGTACGAAATGTAAGGCTACTAAATGCAGATTTCATGGACTCCCAAGTTCAATTATCATTAATTCTTGGCACATTTAGTCAATAAAATAGGATGATATTTTTTATAAATATCCTCAAAATATTGTATTCAAATAATCAAAAAGAAAAAAAATACACCTGGTTTATAAATATCCATAAAAAAAAATCCCCTAATAATCAGGTAATCAAGAAATCGGTAAGACTCAACTGCATGTTTCAAAAGATTTCTGTATATTATACTTATTTCTACGGAAGCGTGTTTATGCGACATACAGAAAAAAAAATCTCGTAATTATGACACATTATTTCAAAATTATGAACTTTTATTTCTTTATAACGAGAATTTTATTTCTTTTTAACGAGAGGCATCTCATTATCATGAGATAATTATTTCATTATTACGAGATATATATTTAGTTTTAGTTAGTTAGTTATCTCATAGTTATGAGATATTATTTCATAATTTTGACTTTTTATCTCATTATTATGACTTATTTTCTCATAATTATGTAATAGCATATGTTGTAATTTTCTCATAATTACGAGATTTTATTTTCTTTCAAGTGGCATCAATACGCTTCCGTATATTTCTGATAAAAATATTTAAAAAAATTGATATACTTAATAGATCAGATTCCTAAATATAAACCAGAGAGATTGTTACGATTTTTATATAAAATCCTGTAATTCATCAGTTTAATAACTCGTGAAAGAAGTGTCATCCCTAATCTAATCTTTTGATGAATGGCTCAATATGATTATAAAGCAAACAATGATTGAAGATGTGCCATCCCCATGACGTCCCTGAAACGTTTTTAAACTTTCGGAGCATCCACGGACGCGGACAGTTATCGGGAAGAACTCTGTAAACAATTATTTGATTAAAACACACGAACTTTTTTAATATTAATATGCTTAATATTCTAGAGACTTTGAATATTAATTTGTCATATTTGGTGAAAAAAAATTGATATTCTGGGTACTTTTTATGAAATAAAATTTTACTATATTCTACATTATCAAACATTTTATCTTTTATTCCTTAATGCAAAGAAGATACAGCACACTAGGATTATCAACAATTCTTCCTAGATAATTTAACAGCATGAAAATGCTATAACCAGGCATAACCTTTTTGTGTCCTCAAGATGAACAACAACAATAAAAGTGCTGTTCGATTGCGTATTTTATTCATGTAATTGTAGAGACTCTGTCTCGTGTGCATTTACTCCATACCCTTTCATTGTATTTATAGGCACAAATTTTGTCAGATTTACTACGCTGAAAATACTGAAACCTAAAATAGCCACAAATCTTGCAAGATTTAACATGCTTAGAATGCCGCAGTCAGAGAAAGACACAAATTTTGCTCAAAATGCTACAACAAAGAAGATTTAGTTAACATGCTCATAATGGATCTACCTGAAAATACGCAAATTTTTCCAAAGCGTATATTGCAACATGCTACAACAAAACGCATGCACATAGATTAGCTTGATAGTTTTACCTTGTTCAGCCTGATGACAATTAGTGACAAAACTTGTAAAATGTATTATGATCAAAATGCTGCGACCAAAATATGCACATAAATCTTCCATTTTAAAATGCCAAAAATGCTACAGCTAGACACATGTACAAATTTTCCATTGATATATTCACTTTTTTTTACTTTTTGGGACGATTTAGAGCCCGCTTTATGGTGTGAAGTTTCTCAATGTGTTTAAGACATGCACAGTACGGTGATCCCTTGATGCTTTGTTTTGGGTCATTTTAACCTGCACTTGGGATGTTGTCTTGAAATTTACCCCATTTCCTTTCTTTTTCATATTTTGCCAGATTTACCATGCTAAAAATGTTGTTATCTGAATTTGTTTGGCAAAGGTTTTTGCATGGTTTATCAATGTTCTTAACTTCATACGAATGTGTCTAGTCATACCAAATAAAATTTCATACATATTTTATACTAAAATGTACATAAAATGTCATAAATCATAATGGCCGTTATTACTGTGTTTACGAATCTATTTGCTCATACCTTTACCTTGAAAATCTTTCAAAATCGTTATGTAAAATAGATACTCCTGGGAATTATATCACCGTTTATCTGTTTCGTAACTAGATATTGAATCAACAGTAAACTGAAATACAAAGGACGCTAAAATAGCAAAATTAAATTTCTTGTAATTAATCATTATACAGACGTGTTCTGTTATAGAATCAAGTATCATGTGGCGATAGTGAAAAAGTGTCGATTTACTGAATTCGGAATTAGGTTTCATTTCCATGATTTTACATGTTATTTCTGAAAACATTTTGTACGACCGTGTCGTTTACACAAATTACATGCAGGAAACGGTTTTCAGACGTATCAACTGAAATGGATTATAATTGACGTAACCGCCATGTTTTTAGAACTCAAATGAATCAAGCCGCAGGTCTTCAATGCAAATCTAGTATACGCGTCCAATTACAACGAACAGTATCGAACTCAATCTGATCTAAATAAAACAATTATCGTTCATTTAAAATTGGCTTGTGTTTGTTAAAATCGAGCAATTCAAACACATCGTTGTCAATTTCAAAGACAGCATTGAGCCATTACAAAGTCGTGTAAATGTTTTCTATGTAAACTAATAAGACGTAATGAAACAATTACAGTCCCATTGTAATGTTGACATTCTGTACAAAAAGAGGCACTTAGAGGGAAAAATAAATAATAAATCGTTTTATTCTGCGATTTCAAATACATAAAGTGTTAGTAAATTTGATTTTTAAGTTTAAATGTAAATCTATTGTCAGCAATGACAAATGTGACATGTTAAGTCTACTGGTTTTTGTTAGAACAACTCTTCGATAACAATTCAATTCAATTCAATATTTTATTGCCGTTATGAGGTCGTATCAAAGACGAAATAAAAGAAATTTTAGCTAAATTAAATTCTGTTTCAAAAAGAGATTTTGTGCGCCATAAAATTGGTTAGACCCACCATTGCTTTTGAAATTTCTGTACCAAGTCGAGACCATTGCGGTTCAAAAACCACCTGATTGAATTTGATTTCGACTCCTGACAATTTCGTTTGGTAGTTTTGTTTTAACCTTCGTTTTGTTATAACAAATAAAAGTACTCCATATCTTAATACAAAATGGTAAAATATGCACACTATGACGATTGTCAAATCCGAAATTCAATATGTTCCAAGTACAAACTATAATCTGGCTTTGCAATGCTTTTCTTTAAATGAAATGTTTTCCGAATAGTTCTCCATTTCTGGATGAACAGGTAGCCGATTAGTTTCTTTTATTCATATGAAGCCAGGTTCAAACAAGGGCTAGTTCTGCTAGTGCTTTAGTTTTAAATTTAACTTGTGACGTTCTTTTTCATTTTTGTTGATTTGTTTCGTCTTTGAAAGGTAAATTACAAAATTGGTATCTTAAAGATGAAGAATAAAAAAAAGCGCGTTTTTCAATTGCTTGATAACCATGTATTTGTCGAGACAAATGTCTCATGCGCATTTATTCCACACCCTTTTTAGCTCAGCTGACCCAAAGGGTCAGTGTGAGCTATTGCCATCACTTGGCGTCCGTCGTCCGTTCATTTTTCACATTTTCATCTTCTCCTCTGAAACTACTGAAGCAACTTCAACCAAACTTTATAGGAAAATGATGTATGGGAGGTCCTTTAAAAAGATTGCTCGTTTCGTTCCGATCCGACAAAAAACATGACCGCCAGCACGGAACATAGTTTAACATTGGACCCTATGGGAAAATCACATTTTCATCTTCTGCTCTGAAACGGCTGAAGCAAATTCAACCAAACTTTACAGGAATGATGTACTAAAGGTCCTTAACAAAGATTGCACATTTCCTTCCGATACGACAAAAAACATGGCCGCCAGCACGGAACATAATTTAACATTGGACCCAATGGGAAAATCACATTTTTATCTTCTGCTCTGAAACGGGTGAAGCAAATTCAACCAAACTTTACAGGAATGATGTATGGAAGGTCCTCTACGACGATTACTCATTTCTTTCCGATCCGATAAAAAACATGGCCGCCAGCGCAGAACTTGTGTTTAACATAGGACCCTATTGGAAAAATCACATTTTCATCTTCTGCTCCGAAACCGCAGAAGCAAATTCAACCAAACTTTACAGGAATGATGTACAAAAGGTCATTTACAAAGATTGCTCATTTCATTCCGATTTGACAAAAAACATGGCCGCCAGCACGGAACATAGTTTAACATTAGCCCCTTGGGAAATTCATATTTTCAACATCTGCTCTGAAACTATTGAAGCAAATTCAACCAAACTTTGCAGAAATGATGTATGGAAGGTCCTTTACAAAGATTGCTCATTTTGTTGGGATCCGACAAAAAAAATGGCTCCCAGCATGGAACTTGGTTTAAAATAGTACCCCTATATGAAAACATGCTTTTCATCACATGTGCTGAAATTATTGAAGCAAATTCAGTCAAACTAAGATAGCTTATTTTGTTTTGATCTGAAAAAAAAACTGCCAGCACAGAACATATTTTAACATAGGATCCTATGGGATAAACATCACTTTCATCACCTGCTGTAAGCATTTTGTCAGGTGAGCAATTCAGGCTCAGTGTCTGAGCCTCTAGTTATAATTTTATGGAAGAAAGTTGTTTATGAAAACTTCTGAGTTTCCCGCCAAATTTTCAACTTCTTTTAACTCAAAGATGAGATTTACAATTTTTTTTCACTGGAATTAATTCTTTTGCAATTATCTAAGAAAGAAAATTCTCCTTTAAAATTGACCAGTGTTTATCCTATAAAAATAAATAAATAAATATCACATTATACTACTACGAATACAATCGTTTGTGATTTTGATATAGCGTTTTCAAAAGCTTTTTCAAATTTTACCATGGCACTGAAGTAACATGTACCATGAATTTCAATTGGTCTTGTCTAAGGGTTAGAAAATGAGATTTACAAATCCACCACCAAACAGATCTTTCAAAACAATAAACGCCTCACTGATGTGTGACGGGTGTCGTTAGCGGGGCAGGACATGCTTACGGGGATGTCACTTCTGGTTTTCATGAAAGTTCACACTATGGCAGGGATTTATGGGACGCTTAAAACACGCGTCGGGCACGCAAA
>MJUU01028628.1:4567-36854 GCA_002080025.1 Modiolus philippinarum
TAAGAAAGTTTTGTACGAAAATGTTGCTTTTTAGGGTCAAATTCAAGACATCGTAAAATCTGTAAAATTCAAGATATTTCCATCAACTAAACTATGACAACTCAACATTTTAGTTTTAAATAGTTGGACATTTATATCTTTAAGACTGGATGAAAATAGAAAACGGGGTTTGGGAGATGAGGGGGTTATGATTAGAGGAATTTAATACAGTGTTGAGAAGTGGGAGGATGGCAGCCGTGGGAGATAAAGTGGGCTTAGATTTCGGAAAAAGAATGTGTGAGATTTGAATTGGAGGTTGTAGAGTGTGGGTTATTAAAGTGGATAAAAAGAAGGTGGAAGAGTATGAATACTTGTTCACCCCTATTCATAGCTAACCTTCGTATTTACTTTTCTAACTAAGTCAGTCCGGGAAGTCAGTGAACCCGTTTTCTCAATATTTCAGAAAACTGAAATTTTTGTGCTGATAAAGAATGAAATGATATGAAGGAAAATAAATAAAAATGAGGAAAACTCGAATTCAAAATGGGGAAATGTGCACAGCCGTATAACCTAGGAGTCAACAAATATTCAACCATAAGGGTTTTATGGTTTTCATACCCTGCCTCACAAAGTCGTAGGGTATAATGTGAAAACCTGAGTTATGTGTCCGTTCTTGAGATCTTCTGTCTGTCTTTCCGTCCGTTTCCGTCGAAGGTTTCCCCATGATTACATGCTTAAGAAACAACGTTGCGTCTTAAACTTGGTTTTAGTTCTTTTAAACAAAAGTCATGCCAAGTCTAAGGTATCAAACCACCAATTCAACCAATCAGAGTTGGAACGAATGAGAAAATAGACCTTTTGAATCTAAAGATAGACTTTGTATTCTTGCACCTTTAAAACTATTCAAGGGAATTTGATGAATGGTGCACCCATTTAAACATTGATATATTAGGTTTAATTCAAGACCAAGGTCAATTGACCAGGTGTAATTTTAGATCACTTAAAAGAGGGGAATTCCCAATGACTATTTTTGCGCAATGTTGTGACGTCGTGGTACGTATTTATAGGTGGCTTTCCCCGACACACCGGGAATCTCTTAGAAGGCTTTAAAGGTATGATGAAAATTTGATATAATGTAGAGCAGGTATGTGCCTTTCACGACATGTATGGTCTTGGCAAGGTTAAACTTAAGATAAAATGTCCAGGGAGGTTTGAAAATTCCAAATTTTAGTTGAAAATGTTAAAGAAATGAATTGGTCGTTTCACACCTTAAGACAAAATTTGCGAAAATTTTGAAACATGTCTTAAAAAGTTGTTAATAGCCTAAACTGATACAAAACATGTATGTATGATGAATTAGAGGTGAAGATTGAAGTTTTAGCCAGCTGGTGCCACAATTTTGGCCAAAAATAACTGTTATGTAATATTTTGGTATTTTTACACTGAAATACCACTTTTAGGCCATTTTAATGATTTTGAGCAAAATTAGAAGGGTTAACTGTGTAAAATAGTTTGAAAACATTAAAAGCAGGCTGATTTTACAAAAGAATTTGTAACTGTTTTGAATATGTGTTCAATTTTTTCAAATTACATGTCGATCGGTGTCTCGAACAAATGCGACAACACTGACTAAGGTGCCTCATATAAAAATCTGTCTGATTTGTATACAATAATTTTTTTAAGCAGGAATGGTGCTTATATATGCAGTTTGATGTGAACATGAACCTGAGAAATAAAACATATCATGCTGTTGTTCTACTTAACAGTGTAAAATTGCCATTTTAGGGTCCACAGTGTCAAAACAAGAGCCAAGTCAAAAATTTTCATCTGTTTTTTGGAAAACATTTTTGACTTTGCCACACTTTTCATAAATTTGCATTTGTTTTATTATGTTATTTTCTTTAAATATTATATATTTAATCCCCCTAAGGGAAATAAATGCACCCAGGTGGATTTTCAGTAGTTTTAATACTATCAATGTACCTATTCATATCAGGCTTTTCGGCTAACACGCAAACCTAATATTCTTCAAATGCTCAAAATATAAACAAAACTGGTTTTTCCCTCTCTTCTTGACCTTTTTGCATCAATTTCTGCATTGAGAATGCTATTTGTATGACCACAACCAAAGCAAAGCCCATTTCAAGTGCAAAAATTTACCTCAGAAGCACCTTCTCAAAGTCGGGGGAGGGTGACATTTTGTAGCATAATTTCATAATTTTAAAGGCATCTTTGAACATTTGCAGCTTCTATTTGATAGAAAAATACTATAAGGGCTTAGCATTAAACATTGGGATGAGAATCATTACATAAAAGAAGTAATTTTGGTTTTGTGTCCATGTTTAACATCTATGAGTGATTGTGCTCAATCAAAGCACTGAAAACACTAAATCTGTGACTTTTTTAATAGTGATGTAAAGTAGGGAAAAATTCAGAAAAGGCTGTTATTTTCTGTATACAATTTGGAAAATAACTAAAGAACATGATGAAGTGCAGCAATTACACTGGGGGATGTTTTAATATCATGTTAAGGTATCAAACCACCAATTCAACCAATCAGAGTTGGAACGAATGAGAAAATAGACCTTTTGAATCTAAAGATAGACTTTGTATTCTTGCACCTTTAAAACTATTCAAGGGAATTTGATGAATGGTGCGCCCATTTAAACATTGATATATTAGGTTTAATTCAAGACCAAGGTCAATTGACCAGGTGTAATTTTAGATCACTTAAAAGAGGGGAATTCCCAATGACTATTTTTGCGCAATGTTGTGACGTCGTGGTACGTATTTATAGGTGGCTTTCCCCGACACACCGGGAATCTCTTAGAAGGCTTTAAAGGTATGATGAAAATTTGATATAATGTAGAGCAGGTATGTGCCTTTCACGACATGTATGGTCTTGGCAAGGTTAAACTTAAGATAAAATGTCCAGGGAGGTTTGAAAATTCCAAATTTTAGTTGAAAATGTTAAAGAAATGAATTGGTGGTTTCACACCGGTAAAACTCAAAGGTATATTTGGTTCTAGGACTATGCCCTTTAAAGTTTCATTTTTTAACTATCCTTACAATAACTTTTGAACGAAACCAAGTTGTTTACAACTGTACGTTCTGCACTCTATCAACACTTTTTTTGAAAATGTTTATGGTCATAACATTGTTCACAGCCCTAAAATGTAAGAAAAACATGACACCAAAGTGAAAAATGTGATTAATTATAATCAAATGGCATGATTACTATACGAGTTCGGAATTGCCACTTCCCAGTTATAATCTGTTGTCAGTGATTACTATATCTGTTGTTTGTGATAGCCAAAAAAAGTGTTACCTCTGAAATAAAATGACGATTTCGCCCATATGAGGAGGTAAATGAATGACAGATTTTGATATATAATAAATAAAGACCTATATTTTTTATATGTATTAAAATACTTAAGCTAATTTCCGTATTATTGCAAAATTAAACTATTTTTCGGACGATCCCGTGTAATAATCTTTAAAAATGTACTTTAATTTAGCGAAAACTCCCGATCTATGATACTTCATACAGTAGTATTTGACTCGTATGTTAAACTATACATATAAAATAAATAGCAAAAACAATGGAAAGGTTCAATGGGATATAAACAAAATTATGATACAACAAAAGACTTACGGTCTGTCACTGCAAACTTGTTTACATATCTGCAGATGTGATAGCCACTGTAGATGGGATTGCCGGTAATAGAGTGTGTTTACACAGTGGAATAAAATCAATTGGCATAAAATATAACTATTGCATGAATGCATTTTTACCGGTATCAGAACAATATCAATTTATAGTTAGTATTACATGTTCATAACTACAACCGTGCTCTCGTTTTTGTGTATCAACAAAATCGTCTGTCTGGTGTCATTTTTGTTTATCAATGCAGTAGAAATCACGGACAAGCAGTAGAAATCCTGGACAAAATGCAGTAAGAATCATGTTCTCGCAGGACAACGATACCTACGATGCATCATTTAAAAAACTTTTTAAAAATCAAAATTCACAGTAACTTCGGTATTTAGTTATTTAATGATCGTATGAGACGCAATTTTTGAAACCCTAATAAATAAGGCGAATTGGAAGATGATACAATAGAAATTTATCTATTGTTGGCTATTTGATAGATTATGAACTGAGATAAGTTCAAATTTGTCAAGTAGTATTTTCGATATATCTAATAAAGATGTTAACAGAATAATTTCAGAGCATCAATATGGATAATTTAATATGGATGTTGATATAAATGTTGGAAAAAAAACATCAGACATAATCATCGTAATTTATTAAGTTTTTTTCATAGACTAGAGAGATGGTTTCAAATCATAGTAATTATATATAATAAGAATTTATGAACATAAATGTTATTTAAATGAAAATAAATTGACATAATCCATAATGTATATCTGTTTCATGTGATGTTGTTAATGTATAAATGTTTTCGGAACTATAAAATATATCTTTATATACAATATATAAAGAATGCAACAAATATAATTTAGCACTGAAAGCTACTAAACTGCGAGCTACAGAGAGAATTTTTCAACAGCATGGTTTACATCGAGAACAAATATGCATTGCATTACAATAAAAAAAAAGTTCATTAGTGTTTTTTTTTTATCCTGCTGTAATTAGAACAAAATTCTACAAATAAACAGACAGTATCGGCCATTTAAGTATGGTTCACAAGATCATAAAATAATTGCCATCTGGCATCAAAGACCGCCATTTTGTAAGGATAAAGTAAGACGGAGTTGGAAAAAAAATAACTTAATAACAAAATATCAAGTTTCTGTCAATTTTAGTTTCTTTGTGTGACCATTTCGAAAACGAATGTCTCGTGCAGATGATATCAAAATATTGGAAAGATCATAAACCAAAATATATGAAAAAGTTGATAGAGAACAAATAACAAATTGGTTCAAAATGAAAAGCCAAAATAAGCAAAGGACAGAGCTATGCACGAGGGAGATATTCCCTAATTTTGAATAAAATTAGCTAAGGAAAGAGCTGTGAACGAGGGAAGTTTTAAACAAAATTTTCTAAATAAAATTTTAGAAAATTTTTGGCTGTTTTCATACTAACTTTGAAATTTACCGTCGACAGTTAAACATCAAATTAAGATAATTGCATTCTGAAATGTTAATCTCTCTGTTATCTTACTTTTTACAGACATAATCACTATCCCCTCTTTTCCAGTATGTTGACCACGTGTTTCCTGCTTGCTATACATTTACCAATGGGCCACTGTTATGTTTCAGATTTTTATTCCGTTGTTTATAATATGCAAGAAAAAATGCAAGGGCAATGATAATTTCAAAAAAACTTTTGGCGTTTTCTGTTGTTCATTATATCCCAGCAGTTCTATTTGATCCATGGTAATATTCTGGTACACATATATTGACAATATACTTTTTCTCTTAATTCCTTAATTCTTATGCTGTTCTCGTCAATTTCAAAGCATGGGATATCAAAGTGTTCTCCAACGTGTGGGTTTACTGATCTCGCGATTTCATTGGATATTGAAAGGTCACGAACTTTTCTCCATATAGCAAAATATACCTTATATAAATTTATTTCGAATATAAATCAATGTAAAAAGTATTAACTCAAAACATACATTGTTTATTTAACTTGAATCACCTATGGATCGATTTGCTATTGTTGATTTCCATGCAATGTAAATTTAATATCCGGTGACGTCACAGTATTGATTGTAGAGGCCCACGACGGGGTAGAAACTAAAACACATGAAAATGTCATTAGTTTTAGAATTAGAGAAATAAATCTATCATTTGCAAGTCGTTGATTGTCTCAAGGGTTAAACATAAAAGTTCTCGCTACAGCTCCAACTTTTAAAGTTTAACCCTTTCGACAGTAGAACTATGATAATCAACGACTTGAACGGATAGATTCTTTATATCTAAATTGATTTATTTACCTGATTCAAAGTCTATCTTAAAAGTTTGTGCTATTAAAAATCACATCTTTTCTAATTTTTTAGATGTTTGAGTTTTTTTAGGTAACATTTTCTATCAAGTCAAACTAGGTTTTATTCCTCAATGCGTATTGTACTGGATATTTAAATGACAGAAAATATTTTGTTTGTTTTTAGACATTTTAGATTCTAATCTCTGGCCCGATCCCTTTATTTTCCGATAACGCATTTGATTGGTCGATATATCTATTGGTGTCGCCCGTCAAACTGCTTTGTCCTCTTTAATTGAAATATCGTGTTTATTTGATTGACAACATTGCATATATTTATTAGTTTTACAACCAGACAAAGCTAATATCTTACAAACAAGAAGTAAGTTTTACCGATATACTGGTAGTCTAGTTTCTTAGACAATTAGGTGTCTGTTTGAACTTTTGCGCCATAAAATTTATTTCGGCCTGCTCATCCCCGAGCCAATCAATAACAGTATACTTTTGATTTCACATTTAATGCAGAAACTAAAATTACTATATCTTTGGTAATCTTGTTATTTAATGTAGATTTGGCACTCTTACATGGTAAAACCAAGCAATGGAACAGCACTTTTCTAACATCCATTGCATGTTTCGATAATTAAAATACATCTACAGATTCATTCTACTTTGCTGCTCATTTGTTGTTTTATCATGTCGACCGACGCTGTTCATGATCAAGTTGTTTTCGCCTGCACTATGAACCAAAATAATGACTGTCCTTACCAGTGACAGTCATATTTCGACTGTCAGAGACTGCCAAAAACTGAAAAAGACTATGAAATTTACTGTATTTGTTTAACTGTTAGAGACTTCAATTGACACTGACAGTCGTTGACAGAATTTTACTATGTCTTCCAATGACTGTGTCTGACTGCTTGTGATACTGACAGACGATCTCAGACTTTTTGAAAATTTACCTGGACTGTCAATGTCTGTGGCCATCGTTAACAGTCAAGGACAAACACTTTTAACTCTCATCTGTCTGACAGTGACTGTCAACATCACATACAGACATTGACAAACATTTTAAACTATTACCTAGACTGTCAATGACTGTCATTGTTTGTTGCAGCTATAGATAGACGACCTCTGTCTATACCTTGTCTGACATTGACTGTGGCCATCATTCACAGACATGGACAGATATTCTTAAATTTATGCTGGTTTGATAGTAAATTTCATTGTATTTTTACATTTTTACAAACATTAGCAACCTATCAGTCGTCTTTTCCAATTGTTAGCGATTCTAAGTGATTCAAACAACGGCAGTAGAATACCGAAGGAACAAAGGGGTGATATTCACAAAAATCGAAGTCCAAAGACAGGGCAAAAACGAGAACACAGAAAACAATGACGTTAGACACAAAAACAATGACGCCAGACAGACACAAAGCACAGAACCAGAAACCACAACATTCAGAACAAAGGCACTCACAGTGTGAACTCCAGTGAAACTGAGAGCGACATCAGGTGCTCCGGAAGGGTAAGCATGTCCTGCTCTGTTAACAGCACCCGTCACACTGTGAGTGATTCAATCCGGGAAAAAGTCAAAGTCGGTAGTCAAATCCGGGAAGACGTGAATCTAGCTGAAAATGTCCACTTTCATTTGGGATACTGACACGTCATATCTTTCAATGATGCTATGGTGACGGCCATAGAATTTCTTGAGGGATGAAATTAACAAAGGTTGAACAAATCCCTGACTAAGCAGCTTTTGGGACAGTGTTTTTGCTCTGTTCAAAAAATCACTGTACAAACTACAAGCTCGACAGTAACGAATCAACTGTGAAATGTACACTCCATAGGCTGGAGAGGTAGGTATATTGCTGCTAAGAAAGGGAAAGTTCACAATGGGGAAATTAAAATCATCACGCTTGTCATATAGCTTAGATTTCAAACGTCCATCTTCGTCAATATACAATAAAAGATCTAAGTACGAAGCTGAACTGAAGAATAGAAATACTGGAATTTGTGACAATATTTGTTAGTTCTGTTCTACGTATATTTTGTAAAAAAAAACGTAGACACATAATACATATAGCTTTGCAAAAGTTTATGATAAATTCAACCTTTGACGAATAATACATAAGTCCCGTGTTAAATCAAGCACACCTGATAGAATTCATACCCCGTGTCCAACTTCTTCACATACATTCTTTTTTTAACAATTGATAAAACCAAGAAATCGTATTTCATTATGTGTCACTGGTAATTCCGAATATACCATAAAAGTAAGTGAGAACCGAACCGTCAATCCAAAAGCGAACAATCCTGAGACAATGGCAACACCGGAAACAAAAAAGGGGGGCAACAGAGACACAACATAAGTACGACACTGAAAAGAAAAATGAAGACACACACACACAAAGATGAATAACACGGACCCAATAAAAAAGCATGGGTGAGATCAGGTGCACCGATTGAGTTAGCATCTCCTGCTTCTTATAAGACACCCGCCGTGTTGAACATGTCAAATCCGGTAGAGGAAACAACAGTTAAGCTTTAAAGGGAAAGATCTGTTGTCATTTGGGAAACAGATATCCCATAGCGGTCCACAAGATGGTGATGTCGACCGTAAAACTTCTGGAGGGATTACTTTAAGTTTTGGGTAACATACCCTTGTTGAAGTAGCCTATTTGTGAGCAACCGGGCTCTATCAAGGAAGTCACTGTATCGAACCTATGAAATTATCATTATTAGTAAAAGGAATTAAATTATTCTACAATATCACTTTAAACGATGCTGCTTGTACAGAGACATATAAATCATCCTTTCGTTAAATTTTGTAAAGGTCTCTTACTTGTATCCGTATGTTGATACCCTGTAATTGTACTGTTTATCTTAATCCTTTTATAAATCTGGGCCTTGACTATTAGTCCCAGAATGAATTGAAGCAAGGACGTATTATAAGTCCTTAAATGAAGAATGAAATATGCCCCCCCAAAAAAAGCACACACACACAAAACAAAAAAAAATGACAAGAAAAATCATCAGAATAAAA
Source organism: Modiolus philippinarum (assembly GCA_002080025.1). Lineage (NCBI taxonomy): Eukaryota > Metazoa > Mollusca > Bivalvia > Mytilida > Modiolidae > Modiolus > Modiolus philippinarum. Next base: position 13,546 of record MJUU01028628.1, read on the forward strand.
AAAATCGTAAACAATGTTTGAACTTTTTAAAGTTGCTACAACTGCATTCTTTTATGCAGAGACATTAATTGGCGTGCGTTTTATAATGCAAGGAAGAAATATTCACTATACTTATCAAATTTTAATCTTTATTCACAGATAAAAAAAATACCTATTATAAAAAAATGTGTACATTCATGTGTATATTCAGTAGAATCATAATGAAAGAGTACCCCCTCCTGGCTAATTTTGCATTTTTTTGTATGATTTTATCAATATGCCCTATGCATCACATTTTGTATTTATGTATGTATCTATTAAACTGTATTTTCTGTACCTTTGTAAAATTGGTTTAAGAGAATAAAGTTCTACATTTATCGATCACCAATTACAATTTCACCTTACAAAATTACCTGTCTGGACCCCCAGTCACCTGTGATCGTTACATGAATGTTTATTCCATGAAATATACATGTAAGTGTGACACGCGCATAGATCATAATAACAAGCAAAAAAAAAAAAAAAATAATAATCATTTTAGCAGAAATAAAAAAAAATCGTGTTTAGCGAAGACTAACAATTTTATCTGAATAGTGAATTAAAAATAACACAAAAACACAAATATTTCAAGGACCAAGAAAAATTACAAAAATAAAAGTCGAAATATTGTTTTAAACGAATACCGAACCAAGAGCGAGGAAAGGGGAAATTCTAAAATTATTAATCGAAAATCAAAATTAAACTGAAGAAATATTTTGTATTCTTTGTCATTGAGAATACTCTGTTAAAATAGTAGAAGTAATGCAAACAAAAATGAACTAATAATACTCAGTATTTGACAGAAAAAATAAGTTAATTTGCTTACTGTTAACTAAATCAAAGATTACGGTAAAAACACTGACTCCAGGGCTCTATGACAGTTCGGTGCCCATGCTGAGCCCGAACCTCTGAGTGAAGTCTAGAGCCCTATGAGTAGAGACCCGAGCCCTTATGTTGGAGTCCAGTGTCCATGTGTTGGAGCCCGTATTCTCTTGTTCATGCTATGTTTTAGTTTACTGAATTATTGAGATTTATTAAAATTCTCACACTCGATCACTCCATCACAGGAAGTTACTATTCTTTACTTACTGGATCACAAAAAACATAATATTTCTGAATTACAGGATCTTTTTGAATGAACGTGTGTAACATTATAAGCATTTTCAGCGTGTACTCCATCTAACACTCGTCTAATACTAAATATAGCTTAGGCAAAAGCTATTCTCTTATTGGTGTTGAATTCGTGAAATGAAATTACTCTTATCCTTACAATACACGAGATGAACTTATTCAAAAGTATGGATAAACAACATAAATTTCCTCAAAAAGACTTATCTACATCGCAGCATGTGGATAAACTGAAAACAAGTCTTCAGCTAATACCTGGTCCTGAAAAGGTTCTAAGCAAAGAGAGAAACCACCAATATACACTTATCTCCCAAAAGTGCACTTTGCCAAATAAAGTGTACATTATGAATGTTTCAGTGAAGCAATATCGGACAAAATAATGTTGTGCTTGATTTCATACACAGTATATTTTAATCTCACGTGTAATCCACCTGTCAGTTTGTATTCTAAACATTATTCCGTATTAGTCTAATCCACTCGTTATCTCGAAGCCATGAAATGGCTGGAGAGATGTTAATATGACAAGAAAAAATCACGTGAGGCTTCAAGCCTATTAACAGCTCTAAAAGATTATCTTCGTGCTTCCGATAAAATATAGTGCGCAAGTTTCTTTCAAAATCGTATACATTGTGTTTTTAAGTTATATTTCTTTATTTTTTTGAGTTGAATACGGTGTTATTATATTAAATTGAAAACAATATGCATGTTTATCAAATTACTTGTTTTTTTTATATTGGGTCTCGGATCAACGAACCTGTCGCGCAGTAATTTGTCAAAGATGGAAATAACATTTGTTTACCTGTGACAGTGTATTGCATGTATTTATAGCAATGAAATCGACATGCGAAAATCACACAATTTTCACGTATTACGGAATGACTTAATACATGCAGACGTATGCAGCAGTTCTTTGGATGACTGGATGACTACGAAGTTTTGCCACGTGTATACATAGATTTTCAGGGCTTCGAGATTTAGCTCCATCGGAGCTTTGATTTTTATATTTCAAAACTAAGACATTTTGCAATAGCGCCAATTTGCATTCATTTGCACTGATTTTGCACAAATATTGCTTTCATTTGCACTGATTTTGCAAAAACATTTCTTTCTTTTACACCAATTTTTGTTACAGCCTTATATATCAACCTCTTTAGTCAGTTAATTTCAGTTGGGGGAGATGAGGAACCTCCTTTTCTTTGTCATACTGTCTCAATTCGTGTTGCTGTGAATTGCCGTGATTTTGGATTTATGATTTAAGAATTTCCCCTTTCCTCGTTCTTGCTTTGGTATTCGTTTGCCGATGTGTTCCGAAAAAAATTTCATGCAGAATTTAGGCAAGATTCTATTAAAACTAGCAAAATCGACTTCGTCCCCCTTTTATTGAACCTCATTTGAACCCTTTTTTCAAATGATGAATGGGGGAACATGGAGTAAATGCACAATCTGAATGATGAATCTACCAGTGTCTTCAACTGCAATCATTCCCTACCTCGAAAGTTCGGTATTGCAATATTGATATACCGATTGAAAAAGTGACAATTTTCAATTTATGAATGCGGATTTACATCTGGCAAATTTATGATTTTTTTTCTTTAAAATTAGTTATAAAAAAATACCCTCTAGAATATCTATTAAAAGTGTAAATACACACCCTCAAAACCCATACAAAATAAAACTATCTGTTATATTGTTGTTGGCTATAGACAACTAACTTGTGATAAATTTGCAAGGGCTTGTAAAAAATTAACAAAAGACCTACCTTTGTCCGCATGTAACAATCCGTTATTTTAAAATGCCATAGAGCAAGACTGACAGCACGTCAGCGTTTGATTTATTAATCCTTTCTGTTTCTGTTAAACGAACAGTTCGAGAGGACCGTAAAATGAAATATCTAAACCACAACACATACATGTATGAAAAAACGCAACTAATTGTATAGCTACACAAGAAACACAAAAGCTTGTGCCTCAAATAGAAACATATCAAAATTTCGCCACCTCCCTTTAGTTCTCTTATCTTTTGTGACTTCGCAGTTAACCTGTAAGGGGACGACCATTTGAATTTCGGGGGGGTGTACAGGGGCTGGGCGATTTGCCTAAAAAATATTTTCATGAAAATCTCAACAAATTGTTTATTTACATCAAATATTACTTCAAATTGAGTTATTGTATTCTGTTATTGATATGTACTTTTAAATTTTTTGTTGTAATGTGTCTTTTTCGGGAAGATTGATATCGACTAAACATTGCTTATGCCGAGGAAGCAAATATAACAAAATTTCGGCAGTTATATATTGACCTTTTTTTCTAAATAATAGAATTTCCACGAATAACTTTAAATTGCCTCTGGTATAAAAAAAAAATATATGTTATATTCTTTGATGGGATTGACACATCTTTTCTTCATTGTACGTTGTATTCTAATAACTATTGTATTGGAGTTTTGAATTTTGTTCCTAGGTTGAGCTTTTTTCAAAATATACTCGAATCTTTTTTAAAATAAAGTGTAAAGTGGACCCTGGTACTTACTTTTTCTACAAATAAGAAAATAATCCACACTTTTATGTTTTATGACATATAAGCAGTTGATCGTGACTGTCAATAGCTTTTGGGTCCATTTTAGCCATACTTGGAAAGATTGGGAAATAAGCTCCACAGGACTCTGACAGCCCAGAGCCAAGTGAGGGGAATCCTGAGCCCAGTGAGTGGAGCTCACAGTTCTATGAGTGGAGCCCTGAACCCTGCCTTTTTTCTCAACACTTGCCTGTATTTTTGACATAAAATTAAATCAATTTCCAGAACAGGGGTTTCAACCCCCAGAGCCCCTCCTTTATTGATCCCACAGTGAAATACAAATACAAGGAAGCAGCAAGACTGGTGAATTAGGTTCAATAATTCTATTCTGCAATGTTAGTTGCTTAACTAAAAATATACAGTTAATACACATTATATAACTTTCAAAAAAGAGGTGTGATTTCTATCAAAAGATGTTATACAATATAAATACAGAATGCTATCTAAAGTCAATCTTAAATGTTTGAAACTTGATGGGAGCAACTGAACTTTCGAATTTCAATCTGTTTTTGTAGAATTTACAATCAAAGTGCCCCTCTGTCTGCAAAGCTTCACTTTTATAGAAAACTTCCGCTATAAAGTAAGAAAGCAGTAGGATTATTAGATTGCAGTTTCATTTTAAAACACTTTTTTAATTAACCATCATTTTCTTTGAAATTACGAGTCAGACTAGGCATATACACTATATATGTAATTTGTGTGGCCGGCAACCCTTTTGCTTAATCTGCAGTTCTGCTATTGAAGATGCAATTTATTGCATGTGAAGGATATTTTCAGAACTTAAGTTAAAATTGATATTGGAAGATTAGAAGAATGGATGTTACCCGGAACGTGACAAAGCGTGGTGTTATATTAAAACTGCACCCATTCTCTCTGGTTATGTAAATACATGTGATTGATACACGTATATTGCATTGGTGACATAACAGAGGCTCAAAGTGGGTTAAAATTGTAAATTTACATACAATGGACATTCACAGAGCTGAAATAATAAAAGCACATTTCAATTTCGGATATATTTGAATTTTAATTTCAATAGTAATTTAAATAGTAAAATTGTATAAATAATTCTTGCGAAATCCTATCAATATCAGAATTCTCTTGCAAAAATATATACAAATATTTGACTCTTTTCTTCAATTATGTCAGCGTCTAATTTGATTTAATTAATTTATTTATTTATTATTTATCTTTGATGAAGATACAGAAAACGATATATACGAGTTTTCTGCTCAATATTTCTTCCCCAAAATTTAATGCGTGGAAATACGCGGTACAAAAAGAACTACAGTCCTGTTATGGACAGTCAATCGTGTATTAAATTGTCACTTGGACAGGGCATTTTTCGTAGGGCAGGGGGAGACTAATCATGGAATCACAAACTTGAAAAAAATATTCAAATCCCAAGAAATTAAACTAATTTCCCGAAATTGAAAATGACACGCAGATCACGGATCCCTTAATGGGAAATGTTTCATAATGCACAGTTAGCTCCTCTCATCACTTGCTGGTGAGTTCCGGTCGATAATACTAGTGCATTTGTATGTAAAATTGTTCATTTTTTTTTAATTTAACACCTTGAAAACCACTTACAATTCTAAAAAAATCTTTTGGCATATTGAAATTTCATGTATAAACTTTAAATGCAGGAAATGGCTTGCCGATATATTACGTCATTTTGTTAAGAACCAGTTTTTAAAATACAGAATTGACTGCGATTTTTCCCTTTCAAATCCGTGCTTGTTCAGAAGTCTACAGAAGTCCAAGCTGAGTTTTGATAATGCGGGCCTATTCTAACTTATTGTTTTAAATATCAATTTCAAATAAAAGATATTTAATCTTTTCTTTCTTATTTTTTATCTAATTTTATGGGGTTTTTTTTGTTTTTTTTTTGTTTTTTTTTTGGTTGTAATTTATTTATTCCTTTTCTGTTTTTGTGTATTGTATTAATTGCGTAATTAATATTAGAACAATTTCATTAGCCCAACCTCTATTTTGATTATAATTTTATCAAAATTTGAGATGACAAACAGGTAACCTGATTGCAAATTACCTGAGATGGTTACCTTACCCCAGCATGTACCACTGTCAACACCATTCAATATACAGGTATATCAATATACATGTACAGATGTTACTGAATTCGAGTAGATAACATTTGTAATAGTATCTTGCATTAATTGAATATATCTCAAATGATAAAATGCTTGGAATAAAAGCCCGTTATTTTTTATTTTTTTTCCTTGTTTTATTCATTTATATTAATTTTTTCATCCCTCCATTACACATTTTAATTTTGTCTCATAAAAAAAACACAATTAGTGATTTAGAAATGTGTATTCAAGGATCTCGTTATACAAATTTACAAGTACACCAAAAGGATTTTTTTTTCAAAATAGATATTTCAAATACCGATGATATTCTTGATGAAATACATACTGTTTAAAAGCATTTTTTTTCGTTTTTGTTATTTGTTTTGTTTTGTTTTTTGTTTGTTTTTTGTTTTTTTTTTATTTGTTTTGTTTTTTTTTTGTTTTAGAATACGATAAAGATAACATGGCCGAAATTTGAGTTTAAAAGTTATAAATATTGCAGAAAAACATGTAGAAAGGAAAATATTGAGAATATCTGTCCATGTCTGTAAATAATGCCCACAGTCAATGTCAGACACGGTAAATGTTGAGAACATTTGTTCATGACTGCAGCTGACAATGACAGTCATTGACAGACTGGGTAATAGTTTAAAATGTTTGTCAACGTCTGTATGTGATGTTGACAGTCACTATCAGACAGATGAGAGTTTAAATTGTTTGTCCTTGACTGTGAGTGATAGCCACAGACATTGACAGTCAAGGTAAATTTTAAAAAAAGTCTGAGATCGTCTGTCAGTATCACAAGCAGTCCGACACAGTCATGGGCAGACATAGTAAAATTCGTTCAACGACTGTCAGTGTCAATTGAAGTCTCTAACAAACAAATACAGTAAATTTCACAGTCTTTTTCAGTTTTTGGCAGTCTCTGACAGTCGAAAAATGCCTGTCACTGGTAAGGACAGTCATTATTTTGGTTCATAGTGCTGTCAGTCGACGCTGTTCATTTGTTGTTATCGCCTGTCGATCGACGCTGTTCATTGCAGCTTTTTGGAATCTTATGAGCCAAACTCCAGAATATTCAACAGCCTACTCTGTCTAATGACTCAATAACCATTATAGACACCAAAAGTTAAGAGTACAAATGAGTAGCAAAGTAGGAAAAGTTTTAATTGCTTGAAACACGCATTCAATACTTCTATATAGATTTAAGAATAATGATATCAGTGCTATAATTATATCAGAAGATAATTTAACGAAATGAAATTGAAAAATTCTGTATTAATGTAGAAATGACATGAAAACTCCTTTTCTTCATTTATTTAGAAGCAATCTTTCAAAATTTATTTTTAATAAAACTTTATAAGACAGCATCTTCGCTAGCCAAGGGTTATAATCCGCTCCTCTCCACGACGAGGAGAGGGGTGGATCGTAACCCTTGTCTTGCGAAGATGATAAGGTAGTTAAGGCAAAAGAAAACTAAATTCTAATTACTTAAGTATTATTTTTAAAGGAACTAAAGCGGATCGATGACATAACTTCGAATGTTTTGCAGCCTGTGTATTATTAAACTCGGACTGTATGAATAAGAAGAGCATTCAGTCACTTTGCGTCAGTACTAATTTCTATCACTATTCAAATTTACTGTTTTTATCAAAATTCAAACCCCTTAAAACTGCCGAGGCTTCATTCCGTGTATAGCACTCGTAGATGTCCTTGGTACTGGATTTGGTTTCCTATTTCGATGTATTGTGTAATGAGTACTTCTTTTATTACAACTTTTGGATTATGGCTTTCCATATTATTTGATTTTAATGCTGCTGATGAGAGGTAACTCCTTGAAACACGTGTACAGCATAACAAAATTTACTGTTTTTTATGCAACTTCGGTATTTTTTAATTTTTTTCTATCACTATTCAAACTGGAGGATGACATGCTCCCGCGCAAGGTTGATCAAATTGGGATTTCTTAGTAATGATATTTGTATCTGGGATTTCTTAGTAATGATATTTGTGTCTGTAAGACACATATGATGCCCCACTAAATACATGTTACTACAGATAAACTATGTACCCTCTATTACTAAATTACCAAAAAAATTAATAAGTTTAACAATGTATATTTTTTGGAAAAATGCACAAAAATCAAAATCTTCAATGTAGGTACAAATTATCTGCAAAATAAAAACATCCTAGCATCAAAACTGTAGGAGGATTTGTGCGGACAAACTATGTACCCTGTATTACGAAATCACAGAAAATAATTTTCAAAAAATGACTAAGTTCAACAATGTATATTTTTTTATAAAAAAAAATAATCAAAATCAAAATCCTTACCACATGCACATTTTCAATATAGGTACATATGAACTGCAAAATAAAAACTTCCTAGCATCAAAACTGTAGGAGGAATTGCGCGGACAAGCTATGTACCTTCTTCGAAAAATCACCAAAATTGACTAAGTTCAGCAATGTATATTTTTGACAAAAATGCACCAAAATCAAAATCTTTATAACATGCACATCTTCAATATATATGTACAAGTGATCTGTAAAATAAACACTTTCTAGCATAAAAACTGTGAGAGGAGTTGCGCGGACAAACCATGTACCCCCTAGGACGGAAGGACTGAATGACAGACAAGGATAAAACAATATGCCCCGACTTTTCATCGCGGGGACATAATAAAGGGGATTTGAAGTATAAATAAAGGCAGGTAAATACTTCAAACAGGGCAATAGAAATCTAGCTTTAGCTTTAATGAGGTAGAAATGATCTTTTGGATTGTTTGCCTTGGTTGGAAATTAAACCAAGTTATTTTCAATGAAAAAGGTAAAAAAAAATCATTCAAGGATTTTGAATTTTTATAAAAACAATGGAGATTGTCATATTTTAATATATACATGCACATACAATTCACAGGTCGGAATAAATAACTAAATACTGAACTTATCGGAATAAAAGATCAACAAAGTGTTTGCCCTCAAAGTGGACCAAAAAAATCAGTCGTAAGATTTCGATCAAAATTTGCATAATAACCCCCTCAATACATGTGCAAACTTTGTAGGATTTCTCCATTATTTAAACTCAAACAATATTTACTTCTTTTTTTCAATCTTGATAGCGTTTATTTAGGGAATTCATTTTCCATAAATAGAAAAGTCAACAAATTACACCAAAACAACACCATATTGGAACCATTTTAATATTTTAATTCAAATGCTAATTTTAACATGTACGAAATTATTGAAATCAAAAGTAATATGTGATCCATAAATTTCCCCAAAATGTTTTAATGAGTGTTATTAATCTGCCAGCTAATAATATGACGCCCAAGTTAAAATTCTTAAAAAGTGAATCTGAAAAAGGCCAAACTCTCAAATCAATTTATCAATCCTTATTTTTGTCCATGTTGATGGACTATGATTTTTCATCATATTGTGGATACGCTTCATTTGTCCATTCTAAACGGTAAACGTGAACATTCTGCATTTTCAGGCAAGATGGAGTCAAATTGAACATGCCAAAACAAAACATTATACCAACAAAACTAAATTTCAGCACCTGCGTCTGTATCGTGTACTCTTTCTCTTTAATTTGATATTTCGTTTATTTCTAATGTTAATAAAAAACTAGCTTTTCCTCATAGCATCTCATATAGATCAAAACATATGATGTTCAAAGATTTCAGCCAGGTACATGTGTCAAGTTGATTGATTACATACTTAAGTTTTTTGTTAACATTTACGACCGTAACTTCAGAATCTCGATCTGTTCATTAGAATTCTACTTATTGTTTTATTACACGATAAGGGATCCAAATTTTGACAAGTCAGTGTTTTATCGTTGTTTTTCATCACAAAGATGTCATTAATGATGAATCTTCCTACCTGTTGAGTATAATCTAAATTAAAATCCTGTCTTATCTAGAGCTTTTGGCTAAAATATTATCTTTTTCAGGTAAATTAACAGGAAATGAGGAGAAAGATTTGACGATGGTACAGTAACCTAAATTTTAAAAGACAATTTAATATGGGACGACCAATAAATGTAATCACGTTATCATAATGTCTCTGTGAGTCTGATTTTCATACAAAAGTGTTCAAATCGAATTGTGAACTAAGATGGCTTTCCAGGATATGATTACGCCTTGTTTGAACATTTTAAAGACTGGAAACACAACTTCAGGAAACCTAAATTGTTCCCATTTTGCAAAAGACGAAGGATTAAAACAAATCCTATTGCATCTTTTAAATTCTAGGAGAAACGATGACGTGGACAATGAATTTCCTGAGCAAGAAGATGATGTTTGGAAATATCTGGAAACGAAGATGTTTCCTCGTCGGGACGATCTATCAGTAGTTGTTCCTATAACAGTTGTCTATTCAATCATATTTATAACCGGTGTTCTAGGAAATGTCTGCACATGTATTGTAATTGCAAGAAATAAATTTATGCACACCGCAACAAATTATTACTTATTTAATCTAGCTGTGGCAGATTTAATGTTGCTATGTGTTGGCCTTCCACCTGAATTGTACACAGTATGGAATTTGTATCCATGGATATTTGGTGAAGCATTCTGTATATTAAGAGCTTTATTTGCTGAAATATCAACATATACATCAATTTTGACAATTACAGCATTCACAGTCGAACGTTATGTTGCAATTTGTCATCCGATGAAAGCACAAAAGATGTCCAGCTTACACCGTGCTGTTCGTGTAATATTCAGTACATGGGTGATAGCTGCTTTATTTTCAATTCCGATGACTATTCAGTTTGGCGTAATTTATCAGAAAAATAAATGGAACCAAACTATTGTAGAATCCGCGCGGTGTTCTCCAAAAAGAAACATAGAGAGTACCATGTTAGCATCATCATTGATATTCTTTTTATTTCCAATGACATTCATTTGTATATTGTATACTCTGATAGCCTTAGCTATTCGAAAGTCAACACAAAGGCGATCATCTGCAGATTCTTCTAGTAGAGAACATATAAGAGGAGTCGATCTTCACGTTAAACAACAATCAAGAGCTAGAAAATCTGTGATCAAAATGCTAGGTAAAATATTAATTTAGGTATTGATTTGATATGATAATGTATACACCCATAAATGAGCAATCGATGTCCTAAAAGCATGACAAAGTAAAATATGACAGATCAATACAATTTTGAAAAATGAATAAAAAAAAAACAAACAAAAATTGAAATTAAAGAAAAACAGCAAAATAATGAAAATTCGATAGTCTCTATCAAAACATAGAGAACTAGCCATGTGGATCCAAATAAAGTTGCATGTAAAACTACATCATGAAATTCATAGACTCTTCCTGTTGACTTACTTGATGAAATGGAATGATGTTAAATTTATGTGCATGAGACTAAATTCGTACAAATACATGGTAAGGGCAAGCAAATGGAACAACAACTTTGTTGTTCTTCTTTATCTTGAAGACGCCACCAAGCCTTCTACAATAAGCAACCACTCTTAACCGCATAACAAGTTCAAGACGGCCCCTAATACCGGCTTGAGCGAAATTCACTTGCTAGATGTCGAACAACGCTACAACCAAGTGTGGTTTAGTCATAGATGTAACGTTTATAGATAATCATAAACTTTTCGTATTGAATATGACTTAATTCTGGGATGTTAATAACAAAATACCGAAGTTACTATGAATTCAATGAAAGGAGAGATTTGGTGCGCATCAAAACTGGTTTAAGGATGTTCCCTGGTCATGTTTATGTATTTCTGTCAGATTTTCGGACTTCTCTTGTTTTATCCATTTAAAAGCTTTATTATTTTTTGTGCGGTGACCCCCGAATTTTTTCCCCTAATTTCATTTTATACATCTTTTTGAGCATTCTAACAAAATTTTATTCAGTTGGTGTTATTTTGTCACATTCATTTCTGGATAAACATTGCTCATGTTAAACCTATGAAAAATGCAGAGGAGTTCGGTTTCCCACCATGTTTTGACTCACTCTTATCTCAAAAATTGCATCGGTAACCTATTAATTTTTTGGCTTAAATTACTTCTTTGTCGATTTTCTAACATAAAATCACATTAAATTTAAATTCTTGTTATTTTAAAATAGACCAGCAAACATCCTTAACCGACGATTTCTTTTGAAATGTCTGTATTAAGTCAGGATCATTACGGTCGACGTTTTTGCCGATTGGTTTTTCACCTGCTTTGTTGTTTTACCTCCTTGACTTTGGCCCTTGACAAGTCAGTATTACCCCTATTTAGCTTCTAAATATGGCCATTTCCACAACTCTTCAGTGCAGATAAAATCAAAAGCATTTGGAAATCCGTAAACCGAAAAGTGTAAAGATTGATAGAGGACAAATTACCAAATAGGATCTAAATATACAAGCCAAAATTAGTTAAGGACCGAGCTATGCGAGAGGGAGACGCTCCTTGGTTTTAAATAAAATTTCCTTAAATTTAGTCGGTTTTCGAGCCAGATTTGATTTGATTTTATCTGCACTGAAGAGACATAAGTTACCGAAATGGCCATATGCAGAGAGTTAATTAACAGTAACTTCTGTATTTTGTTATTTAAGCAAACTGTTGTTACGATTGTTTTTTTTTATTTATCACATTGGCTGTAGGGGGAAGGTTTGGATCGAATAAAACTAGTTTAACCCCGCCGCAGCAGGTTTGCGCCTGTCCTAAGTCAGGGATTTATTAAGCCTTTGTATGTCTTGTCCTTTTTCTAGTTAGTTTACTTTATGTCTATAGGAGACTAGGATGATGTTTATTTCGCTTGACTTGATTGCTCTTTGTTCAGGGGCCGACTCCGACCTGCCGTTGGGTGTGGGGTTTTCTCACCGTTCATTGGAGATCTTATGGTGGCTTTGAGTTTTTATTACTCCCCTTTGGGTCGTTGTCTCTTTGACACATTCCCCGTTTCCCTTCTTTTTTCTATCTATTGGTCTTATTCGTCTAAATTGTAAAATAAAGTTACTGCTGAAAATCAATAGAAGTGTCAGTGGACATCGGCTGTATGGATTGGACTGTGAACTCTTAAGAAGGATAAGATGTAAATATGAATTGAATTTGAAGGTACAGGCAATGTTTTTTATTTCAAAAGTTGATATTTTCAATACCAATACTTACACTTATACACAGAGTTTCTCTATCCTTGCAAATCATGTCTATTTTTACTTTAAAATACAAAAATGCCCAAGTTGCATAATAAACAGTAAATTTTGTTATGCTGTACAGGTGTTTCAAGGAATAGCTTGTCATCCGCAGCAATAGAATCACATAATATTGAAAGCCATTATCCAAAAATAGTCAGAAACAAATACTCATTAGCAAAAGCATCAAAATAGGATGCAAATTCTAATTCCATGAACACCCCCGTGCAGTACATATAACGAAGTTTCAGTATTATAAGGGGTTAGAATTTTGAAAACAACAATTTATTTCTATAAAATGTTAGGTTAGCTCAAATGCTAAAACTTTACAGTCACGTGGTACTTAAAATGTAAGAGCAAGAAGTTATAAATGGGAAATACGTAAATCTTTCCTTTGAGATATGGCAAATTTTTACTTATCGGGCTTGAAATAGTTAAACTTTTGTCGTTTCTTGCTTATAGTTCCCATAAAATGTATTTTTATCATTAAACAGTGATCAGTGGAGTGCATGAAAACACGAAGTGTCGATACCAATCTATGGAAAATATGAGGAAAATATTTATTTGTGTCGCCTGCACCTAGTGCAGGATCGACACCCGTCGTCTTGCGTCCGTCCGTCTGTCCGTCTGTCTTTCTGTATGGCTCCAAAATTTTTACCATTATCCGCATCTCCTCCCAAACCGCTGAGTACTTGCAGGAATGCTTCAGTATATATTGTAGATGTGCATCATGCATTTAGATGTTCTTTTTTCATGTTTTTTCCAGATTTTGAACATTTTGATTTTTGGACTTTGTCATTTTAGTAAACCTCCATTATCCGCAACTCCTCCTAGACCGCTCAGGACTTTCCAACCAAACTTGCAAGAATGCTTCAATATATATTGAAGATGTGCACCATACATTTAGTTTTTGATTTATTTTGATTTTTTTTTCAGATTTTCTAGCTATCTTTGGACTCTGACATTTTAGCTTATTGGAGTCTTAGGGTATACCTTTATTATAAGCACCTCCTCCTAGACCGCTTGGTACTTTCCAACCAGACTTGCAGAATGCTTCAATATATAGTGTAGATGTGCCCATGTATTTTGATTTCTTTAATTTTGATTTTTTCGGATTATCTTTGGACTTTGTCATTATACGTTGTATAAAAAACAGGAATTCTTTGATATATATAGTGCAGGCGACACATGTGTTCCGTGGAACACCCATGCATTTTTTATAAAGACAAATGTTTCCAACAGATTGGAGGGTTTGACATATTTCAAAATAAAATCCCCGTTTCACATTTAACACACGTTTGTTGCATTTTGAGCCAGGTAATGTGAAATAAAAAGCGTTTTCAGTTTGAGGAAAACCGTCGTAAAAATTGTTTTTTTTCTTTGTGTCGCCTGCTGTAGGGTCATGTTGTTCACCTCGTGTAGTTGTGCACCTTATTTTTAGCATTTTTGTTTAATAGATTTTAGAGGATCACGGAGCCAAAATAGCTCAATTGTTAATCATTGTGGTCAGATTTCTATCAAACTTGCAGGATATGTTGTTCACCTAGTCTAGTTTTGCATTTTGATACATAAAATCTTGATTTTATAGATTTTAAGAACCGACCATTTAACCTGAAAGGGGGGGGGTATGTTTTTTTTATTCTGGATAGAATTTTTTTTTTCGCGCTTCGCGTGAAACAAATTATTTATTTTTTTACGCGAATCAGCAAAATATTTTTTTTCAAAATTAACATTATTTTTTTTGGGGCAGAATGCCTCCTTCAGAAAATTTTTTTTCATCATTTTGGCAGCCAAAATATTTTTTAGAAAAAAAAAACATAGCCCCCCCCCCCTTTTCAAGTTAAATGGTCGGTCCCTTAGTGGATCACTGAGCCAAATTAGTTTATTTATTAGTTCTGTTTGTTATAAACTGACAACTCCTTCAAAACTATGTGTCAGATTCCAACCCAATTTAAAGTATATGTTGTTCATCAGATCTGGTAATGCACATAACCCCACCGCAATTTTTGCGCCTGTCCCAAGTCAGGAATATGTTTGTCATTGGCTTGTCCTTGTCTATTTTAGTTTCTTGATATTTTGGTTATTGGATGTGGTTTGTTTCCATTGATTTATTCACTTTTTTTACCTTTTTGGGGCCATTTAGAGCTTGCTTTATGGTGTGAGGTTCCTCACTGTGTTGAAGACCGTACGGTGACCCCTAGATGCTTTGTTTTGGGTCATTTGAACCTGGATATGGTTGGAACATTACAATATCTTAATTTTTGTAAATTTTGTTGAAAACTAAGGAGTATCTCCCTCATGCACAGCTCTGTCCTTAGCTAATTTTGGCTTTACATTTAGAACATATTGGTTATTTGTTCTCTATCAGTTTTCAAATATATTTGAGTATATGGTTCCAAACGTTTAGATTTTATCTGCACCGAAGAGACATAAGTTGTCGAAATGCGCATATACAGAAAGTAAATTCACAGTAACCTCGGTATTTAGTTATTTAACCTGGATATGGGATGTTGTCTCCTTGACATTTACCCCATTTCCTTTCTTTTTCGCATTATACTTAAAATTTTGTTTTTACATAGTTTAGAGGGTCGCAAAGCCAACATAGCTCATTTGTTAATTCGGTTTGTTAATCTGAATAAGTTCTTCAAAAATAGAATTCATATCCTAAACAAATTTGCAGGATATATTTTCTACTGATCTAGACATGCACCTGATACTTAAAATTTAGTTTCACATATTTCAGAGGTTCACTGAGCAAGAAATGGCTCTTTTGTAGTGCAGTCGACACAAGTGATCAATGGAACATCCATGAATTGTATTATGATTTTCTAACTTTTATTTTTTTTTAATTCACAACTAATTTAAATCTTTGAATGGTGAACTTTAAAGCCTCATTCGTTATAGTAGAATATGAGATAGTGATGAATTGTCTAAAATCTTTAATTGCGATTTACCGTAGTCTAAATTATATCTTTTGTTGTATTGTAGTTGCCGTAGTAGTTGGATTTTTCATTTGCTGGGCACCATTTCATGTTGAACGAATGCTTACCTCTACAATTGAAGAATGGACGCCATTTTTATGGAGCATTTATCGGAAGGTATTTTATTCATCCGGCATATGTTATTTCTGCAGTTGTACAATTAATCCCATTCTCTACAGTATTATGTCGTTAAAGTTTAGACAAGCCTTAAAACAAACGTTTTCAAAATCTTGTTGTAAAAAAAATCCTCGACAAAGCCGGAGGACGAGATTTTCTTATAAATTTGTACATAAAAATGGACAAACAGAAACTAGTTATACTACTATGGGTCCTTTGGGACTTATCGGAAGTTCTAAACGGAAGTCAAGTCAAAAACTTGTCAAAGCTGAAGTTCGAGAAGAGCAGAAAGTCCAACACACTAAAAAGGTAAGCCCTTCGCCATCAATTAGTGGAAGTAGTTTGAAATCTACAGACGAAATGTGCCAGGAGGAAGAAATAGAGAAAGTGTTATTTCAAATCAAATGCTATGACAGTAATCGGAATACATCGCAGTTAGTCGTAGGTGTTTGTTAATGAATACCGAGACAACCAGAATTTATTATGACGCTTTGTTGTTTTCCTTGTGGAATCTATAAAGGAAAAGTAAAGTACAAATTAATGAATTGCGTCCTGGACAGACGGTTATTAATGTGATCCGTATTTTTCAATAAAAAGCTTATAAAGTCATCCAGTAAAGCTTCAGTAATTATATCATACATTTTGAAGATCGCCTACACCATATGTCCAATCCAAATTAACTTCAAAATATATTTCTTTGAAACCTAGACATGCTCTTCAATTAACGATAGCTTAAAGGGCATTAAAGGGAGTGCTAATGAAGTTCCGCCATGGAAGACTGCTTTCTGTCCATTTACTTAACAACTCAATGTTATTTTTAACACTAGTGAGAATCCGGCACTAACGAACTTGAAATAATGAAAAAAATCAAAACAATAAAATACCGAAATTATATATTCTTAGCATTATTTTTTTCATATATTTTTTTATTTAATGATATAAATGACGTATTCAGAATTATATACAGGAACAAGAAAATTAGATTAATTGGTTTGATTGCCGGATTTTTTGTTTATACTGTTCATCGTTTCTAGTTTCTATTTGAGTCAAGAGATAAAGGGGAAAAATAAGAAACAAGATGCATCACAATAATACATTTGCATTACAAGAAATTACGAAACAATTACAATGCATTAAAGAATTTTTGGTACTACAATGCAGAATTTCACAAATGCTATGGAAAACATTGGAATTGCAGTAAGATTACAAAATATGATTATACAACGCAAATTATCAGCAATTAATGAAATATACGGTTTTTCAATGTAGAATAGATGAATTTCTTGGTCAATACTGTAATTTGACTGGTCTGCTTTACAGTTACCCATATATTAGCAAACACGCAATTTTAAGTCACTAGAAAGAGTTTGTTTCAGCTTTCTAGCAGAATATAATTGTAGTCCTAAATACCACAATACATCCAACAAATCATGGCGACTATTTACAATAAAAAAAATATTTTTGGAATCTAAGCAACTAACAAAAAGATCATAAATCCAGAATACACGGCAATTTAAGGATCAATCCAAGAGGGACAGATGACGATGACATAACAAAACAGAACATAATACAAAAGCTACAAAACTCATAGCACTTACAGTAAAACAATATCATTACTAGTAGAAAATGGAGAATATCGGCAATATTTATGAAACAGAATTTCGCAATATAATACCAAACTTCCACAATAATTGTAGTATGACAATAATATCATACAGAATGTCAGAATATCGACAGTACATAATGTCTGCAATATAATTCAGAACTTCCGATACACAGAAGTTTGGTAAATATCTGACACAGAAAACAACGTGTGATCACAGGTGCTTGAGGACAGGACCATGTATTGGGCCCTATGGTCCTTCCCCTTTTTATAATATTTGCCCAATTTTTTCAATATTGGCCATTTATTTTTGCTATTTTGTATTAATATAACATATATCTATCGTCAATTTCCTATTTTACTATCAATGTACATTTCGACATATAGAGCATATGTCGAAATGTACATAGATAGTAAAATAGGAAACTGACGATAGATATATGTTATATAAGTACAAAATAGCAAAAATTAATGGCCAGTATTGAAAAATGGAGTAAATAGTGGAGGGACCATAGGGGCCCAATACAGGGTCCTGTCCTCAAGCACCTGTGCGTGTGATAAAGAAAATTTGCAGTTATTGAATGATTCCAAATCTCGAAGAAACAATCAACCAAATGGTACTGCAGAAAATAAACAAATAAAATACAAAATAAGCAATATAATAATGGTTATTGTCATTATGTAAAATAATATTACCGATAGACATCGGACCGGAGTTGCTATAAATAGCCTCAACTGTCATCCATAATTTTTATTAACCTTAAATGCCTTTTCGTAAGTTTGCTCATTTTCATGTATTTAGAGAAAATAACAATCAAAACATCGAAAACACAAATGCAAGATGTCAGGAGAACGGAATGCTAGTCTAAGCATTTGTATTTGAAAAATACTGTGGGAATGGGATTCAAACATCACCACCTAAACTTAGGACAGCGCTTATTATCACAGAAAAGCAAAAGCCCTCCAAAAATTGAAATGCTGAAACAAAAATAAAAATCAAACCAACAATAGCTAAAACAAAAACAAACAAACAAAAAACAAAAAAAAATCAAATGGTTTAATATACACCGGCAAACGAATACCGAAGCAAGAATGAGGAAAGGGGGAAAGGGAAATTCTAAAATCCTAAATCCAAAATCACGGCAATTCATATCCAACACAAATTGAGACAGTATGACAAAGACATAACAAATACAACAAAAATGAACAAGAACGGCACATAACTAAAGCACTAGCAGTTTGAACCCCCTACAAAAACTGAGGTATCATCAGGTGCTCCGGAAGGGTAAGCATGATCTCCTCCACGCATGGCACCCATCACACTGCCAGTGTGAAAAGTCCGGTTTTGTCATAGTCGGTGTTAGTCATTCCCTGGCGCGGATACAGGCAATTTGAAAAGGGGGGGTTCCAACCCCCGGACCCCCCCCCTTGGATTCGCCAATGATTCCGGTAATAAACTCTGGGTCTACCCACAGATATCTATTCTCATAAGTTGTCGAAATCCGCATATGCA
Organism: Modiolus philippinarum; assembly: GCA_002080025.1. NCBI lineage: Eukaryota > Metazoa > Mollusca > Bivalvia > Mytilida > Modiolidae > Modiolus > Modiolus philippinarum. The sequence goes on from MJUU01028628.1 coordinate 32,726, forward strand.
GAATTTAAATTCACAATAACTTTGGTATTTAGCCATTTGTGAAATAGAAACATTGTAATGGTATTTCAAATCGCGGTGACGACCATAAAACTTCTGTAGTGACAATTGCAACGGTGACTAAACATACCCTTGATGTATAAGTTTTTGAGACAGTAATTTCGCTCTGTTGACAAAACCGCTGTACAGCAATAGCGAATGAGTTGTGAAATGTACACGCAATATGCCGGAGATGTGGGAATATTACCGCTCAAAAAAACGGGAAGTTCACTATTGAAAAGTCGAAATCATCACGCATGTCGTAAAGTTTTGTTTTCAGACGTCCAGAGTTGTCAATGTAGAGGAATACGTCCAGTTATGATGCTGATGATGGTATACCAATGGTCTCTTTAATTTCGAGTTCATTTGGGTATATAAGACGAAGGTTATCCTTAAATTGAGGATTGTTCAGTGAAAGAACATCATCTATATAACAGAAGCTAGTTTATTGTCTTTTTTCTGAACTAGCCATTGATGGAAGAAATGTTGGGTTCTATCAAATATCTTCAAGACTCTCTCTGTAATAGCAAAGTTGATAACTAGTCAAATCGTTTTATCTTCCCCTCAAGAAATCTAACGACAAATCATTTTCTGCCGTTCTATCCTTAGACTTTATGTGATGTTTCCAAATAATTGTCATAACTGCTAATATCATAAGATATTCATTTTATGTGAATTTTATTTCTGATCATGCATTCATTTCTTTAATCTCGAAAACAAACAGCTGAGCAAATTGAATTACATGAACTACTTATTTAATGAGTACGATAATAGAGCGAAGAATTTATTATCTAATTGTGTATTGTTTTGAACAGAAAATAATTTCTGTTTCGATTACAGAAGAACAATTTATAATCGTATCTTTATATAATTAAGAACCATGCAGCTACCAGTGATGTCTAAAAATTGGACAATGTTTTCTTCAGATTGTGTTAGATGCATAACAATCAGTTAGAATGCAACAGTATTGTTTTTCTTATGATTCTTTCACATGCGACATAGATAACTTGTTATGACAAAAAAAGAGTACAGACATGAATTTGAATTTTACTACTTTGTGCATTATATTGTGAAATTGTGGTTCAAGCAAAGTACATTGAAAATCGGTATACTACTTTTTCATGCTTCTGCCTTTATGAGGTCTGGGTTATTAAGCTTTACCGCTTCAAACCAAACTTGATCATATGATTACTTATAAAAATAGACGCTATTGATTTTAAGGCAGCTGTCAACATGGTCAAGTAAAGGTGTAAAATTAAGGAAATTTGGGTTTTTCGTTGATAATTTGAAAATTGTTCCAAACTTAGTCACTTGCTTACTTATCACTTGAAGCTATTTATTTTGAGAACCAAATTCATAAAGGCCAACAAAAAGACTAATATTTCATGAAAACTTTGGTTTCCGGATAATAGTTTGAATATCCTTCTTCATATTACCAGTAAGCTTAGTCACAACACAAAACAAAGTCCTATGGATTTATGGGTTGCTACTGTGACAGTGGAAAAGGTGGTTAAAATATCTTTTGGATAATTATATAATATTTTGACATTTTAATTCTGTTTTCTTGTTTTAACTCTATCTCTTTTCTTTTCATTGCATATATAAAGGACTGACACTTTACACTTAAGCCGGTAATTGATTTCCATAAATAATCTGTTTGTTAATGTCTTTTTCTCAATTGTCCGAAATTAATTTTATTTATATAATTCTTACATGTTTCCACAAGCCATATTATATATTATTACGCAATATTTGCAAGAATGTTTCAGTTCAATTCACAGACAGTTGGAAACCAACAGCGAAACTGTACGGACGTCGTACGATTTCAGTATAAGAAACTTTAATTACGGAAAGCCATATTTCCAAATATTTATATCATTTTTATATGTTTTATGCGGATTTTTCCGTGTGTATTGTTGATATTATTATTTTTGTTGGATATTTCCTTATTATAATTTGGAACTTTATTCCGTGTTTTATTTATTTCATAAGTGAGCTAGTTTCCCCAAACTTATATATAACAGACCGGTACAAACCACTGTTATATTTTCTCAAAGGTAAAGGTCACAGAAGCTGACTAAAGAAACAAGTGAGCAAAGCTCATTGATGTAAAACCCTCTTTCCCATCTGTTTTCAGAAATGTACGAGTTGCTCATAAAGCTTAGATCTTTATTCACATCAAATAGAAAGATGAATTAAATTAATAAACCTATTGATGTGGGTACAGGTGACCTGGGCTTTTAAAATGCCGACATTTCTGTGTTTTCTCTGAAGCATTAATCCATGTGAATTTCGTTAAAACCAATGAAATCATTCTGAAACTTAGCCCCGGAAAACCAATTTTCGGTACAAATTTTCAATCTGTATTTAAGTATATGAGACCTTGATCTACAGCCAACCAACTGTACTCCAAAATCATTAGGTGTCTTCCCTACCTTTTCATTTTAAGCTTATATTAAAGGCATTCTGAAATTATACACTGAAAACCAACTTTAAACCCAATTCAACAAAATTTACTTGTTTCCTTTTATCCTGCTTATTGCCGAAGGGTCAAGGCACGAAACGTTTGACACCTTTTCTTATTCTTCTTCTATCTTTTTTGCAGATTGTTACTGTGTTCCACATTTCATTTACTACATTTTGGTGGGTTATTTTTACCACTTAATGTATTTAGTACAGAGCTTGTTGTCTGTTCAACCTGAAATAAAATTTACTGAAATTTCTTACTCCCTTTTAATGACTTTTTTATATTACTGTATGTATGTTAAGGGTACAACTTTAATGACTTTGTACCATATGCATTTTAAGAACACAACCTTCATGTCTTTGGAATTTCACTGTAACTCTGATTTTTAATGTACTGTTTTAAAAGTACAAAGTAATTGTTTTATAATCTTAAACAATATGAGACGTTTTTCCAGGATAATGTTTATCAGAGTTAATTCAACAGAATGATCAAACACGCGAGTACAGCCAAAAATGAATCTACAATTAATCTTGTAAGTCCATTTATGCATGTTTCGTGACATGTTTTAGTCAATATTCTATTTTATAAGATGTCTTTAATAGATATATTAAGGAAAACATACAACATGAACAGAGAATTCATGAATCATCAAAATGGATAAACAATTTAAATAACTAAATACCGAAGTAACTGTAAAATTTGGTTTCTGAATATATGCGCATTTCGACAACTTATGTCTCTTCAGTGCAGATAAAATCTAAACGTATGGAAGACCATAAACTCACAGATATTTAAAACTGATAGAGAACAAATAATTAAATGGATATTGCAGGCGATTATTACAACCTCTCATTCGTTAAATGACATTTCTCTGCTTTTTCTAGTGATGAAAAGGCAATAGATATTTAGAAGTACAAGTAAGCATATTATTTGCCAACCAGGATTTTTAGTGTAAAATTGGAATTTTTTGTCTTAACAGAACCTATACAGGAGCCCATATTTCTCTTAGGAAAAACTAAGTTTCCTTTTGTAAATGGATTTTTTGTCATTAATTTGATGTAAAGCCTGGTCTTTTTTTTTTTGTTTTTTTTTTGTTGTTTTTTTTTTGCAAAGTTTAGCTTAGTTTTTTACAAGCTTTAAAATCTATGCCCTTCTTTTCAAACCAAAACCTATTTGCATTTTAAGTCCATATGAAATGCAGTAAAAGCCGATCATTGATGTGATTGGTCACTTGTTATGATATAATAGGAAAGTGTTGAAAACACAAACTCATCTATCAATGTTACAAATTGTTCATTTGTACACAATGACTGACATCCATCAATATAGAAAGGGTGACTTTATCAGGGAAGATGCACTCTAGGAAAAGGTAAAGGAGTAGTACCGGGAAGCCATTAAATGGAAGGTTGTACGTAGCAGGATGATATACAAAATCATGGAGGTGCTAGAAGTAGATTGTGAGTTTAGCAATTGCAGGATTATCACCCTGAAACCTATATATACTAATCAACAAAAGAAATGATTCACGGAATTTATCAAAATTGATATCAAACTTTCTGGCAGAAAACAATCGGTCATGAATGAATTCTTTCTTACGTAAGAAGTAACATTATACCCGAAAATGTC
>MJUU01028632.1:0-11535 GCA_002080025.1 Modiolus philippinarum
CCACTTATGGTTACTGAGAAAATGACCTAATCACAAAAACTTAACATGAAAGTTTACGCTGCCGCCGTCGCCGCCGCCGTCATACTTTGTACGCATATGTCTCGCTTTCCGTGCCTTTCATCGCGGGCGAGACATAACCTAAAATGTTTTTTAAGATATTTCAGTAAGTTGGGGTATTTATTTTTGTCAACATCAAAATCTTATGGCCATTTTTTATAAAATGGAAAATTATTCAAGGGAGGAAATTAGCGATATTTATAAACATTTTCATATAAGAAGATTGTGTAGATTCTTTGTAATCGTTGCCAGTGCTTATTGATTACTATTTAAACAACAATTGTCCTAATAATTGCCCTAATCAACACTAATTAAACAGTCTAATTAACTTGTTTACCTGTCAGAATGCTACTTGAGTTGATTGACACAAATCAATAAACGAACATGCATGACAATTTCACCTGGTCAATTTTGCGGTTGAAAACGGTCACCCGCAGCGGATCATGCTTACCGGTGGGTGAAGGGATGTTTTTGCGGGTGTGACCCAGTAAATGCGGGTCACTTGGCAGGTATGATAAAAATCACAAACTTTAAAGGCGACCCCCAATTGAGTATTTGGTTCCAATTGGCTTAGTAGTTTCAAAGATCTTTAAATGTATTTCAGATAGGGTCCTTATGTTAAACTATGATCCTTGCTGGCAGCCATCTTGGATGATGTACCAACATAAAAATCACAAACTTTGAAGTGGATCACCAATGGACTATTGTGACAAAGTTTGGTTCCAATTGGCTCATTAGTTTCAGAGAAGAAGATCTTTGAATGCATTTCACATAGGGTCCTTGTGTTAAACCATGTTCTTCGCTGGTGGCCATCTTGGATGAGGTATGAACATAAAAATCACCAACTTTGAAGGGGACCACCAATGGACTACTGTGACCAAGTTTGGTTCCAATTGGCGGGGTAATTTCAGAGAAGAAGATGTTTGAATGCATTTCACATAGGGTCCATATGTTAAACTATGTTCTTCGCTGGCGGCCATCTTGGATGAGGTGTGAACATAAAAATCACAAACTTTGAAGTGGATCACCAATGGGCTATTGTGACCAAGTTTGGTTCAAATTGGCTCAGTAGTTTCAGAGAAAAAGATCTTTGAATGCCTTTCCCATAGGGTCCCTACGTTAAACTATGTTCCCCGCTGGCGGCCATCTTGGATGAGATGCGAACCTGTAGAAATTGTAGTCCTCGATAAGCTTAACACTTTTGCAATTCAAACTTAACCTCTATCACAAATAGAAATAGTTTTTGAAATAAAAGTAAAAACGTACAAAAATCGTGAAAATTCAACAAAAAAGGGGCTATAACTCCTATGTGGGTTGTCAGATTTTTTTCAAAATTGCAGGACATGTAGATCTTATTATGCTGACCATTTTTGTAATTTAAACTTTACACCTATCTGCTATCATTTTCAATATATAAGACGAAAAGTAACAAAAAACCGGAAATTTTGCGGAAAAAGAGCACCAACTCCAAGACCGATTATTGGATATTCTCCAAAATTACAGGGTGGGTAGATCTCATCATGCTGATCATTTTTACCATGTCAGATTTTTTATATCTGTAACGATTTTTGAGTAATTTGCAAAAAACAGAAATTTATCCCTATGTTCTATTTTTAGTAACAGCGGCCAAGTTGTTTGGTCAAGGGACATAATAATCACAAACTTCAAAGTGCATACCATGGTAATGATTCAGGCCAAGTTTGGTTAATATTGGCCCAGTAGTTTCAGAGGAGAAGATCTTTGAATAAAAGTTAACGGCCGGACGCCGGACGCCGAGTGATGGCAAAAGCTCACATGGCCTTTGGCCAGGTGAGCTAAAAAAGATACAGCACATCCAAAATCACCCAAAGATCTATCATGATCCTGACTTGGTACAGACATTTCAAAAGAAATGGTGGGTTAAACCAATTTTAAAGAAACCCAAATTTTCCTTCACATTGTTGTAGCATCTGGAACCTAATAGCAATTGCTATTGAAAAGTTGTAATACATCATCAAACGAATACCGAAGCCAGAACGATGAGGGGAAATTCGAAAATCATAAAATCCAAAATCATGGCAATTCACAATGAAACAATGAAAAGAAATGTCCATGTTTGGGGTTTTAACTAATTTAATTGAACTTCTTACCTTTTTTCATTTAAATCTATATGAAATCCCTGTGGAGTACTACTGTTGCTGTTTTGTTGTTCCTCATCTGTAGATTTATATGTAAACACCAAGGCACAACCTTTCTCTGTCACTACATATGGATATCTAATTATACATTAAGGAAATTTAACTACTGCACAACAACTTATTCTCCTGGATACTTAAATTTCGCATAGTCCCTAGAGGTGAACTTCGCTTTGACTATTTTTACTATTTCCTATTTCTATTAAAATAGAAATATTTGTGACGATTTATTTTTGGATATTTCCAGTCTTGTGAAGATTACCAAGTAAACCGCTAGCAAACATATGTTATCATAAAACATGCCTAGTTTTCATTTCAAGTCAAAAAAGCAAAAATAGACCTATTAATATAATAAAATTTTATTAATGGAAATGTATTCTTAAATTTCTATTAAAGGTTGGTTCCGTAACACCAAAGATATCTATATTTTGAATACAAAAAAAACTTTTACCATTTAGAAATATCATAAGTAGGACAGATTTTGAAGGAGATTTATAATTTGCCATAAAATTGCTGAAAGAAAAAGGTGTAGTTGCATGCTCCTCATGCATTTTTTAAAAATCTTTGCCATATGAATAATATTTACAGATCTTCTCAAAAGTATACAAGTACATACATCTGCAGAAAACTTTGACCCCTGTTAAAAGGATACGAACTATCAAATATATCCACTCCCATAGCTACACCCTCTAGTACTTTATCTGGCCGCCATACACTGTGCATCAATCTTGGTTTGTCATCTGGTAAGTATTCCTGTAAACAATAATAGAGCATTTTTCATTAGGTCTTGTAATTTTAAGGTAGTACGGGAGTTTAAAATTTCGCATCATTCTTGCGCATGTGACTTAAAAATGGAATTCACTATGGGAAGATTGCCGAAACCATTTTCAATGTCTTATAATAGTTAAATTTGAAGAAATATGCCACTTTTATTAAATAACCACGGAAAATATTGAACCTTTCAGCTAACTCCTGTTCCATTAAGGGGAGATAATTTGTATAGAAATCATAGGAAAAATGAGGTTTTTTTGGCGATTTATTCAAAAATAATTTCGGTGACCCCAAATTTTTTTCATGGAAATTGAAAGACAGTATATAAGCTATCAATTTACTAAATTTTTAAAAATTCTATCTGATGTAACTAAAATAATTAAAAATTTTGTTAAAATTGGCTAATTTTCCCTATTATTTCAACCAATATAGCAGATTTTTACATTTTATATTTCATTCTGATATGGCCGGTGACCCCTTATTTTTATTTTATTTTTTGTATGCTCTAATAACAAAGGGTAAATCATGAAAAAATCAGAAAATTCTATCTGATAGAATTTTATACCCTGTACCACCTTAAGTTCCTGTACTTTCAGGGTTGCCACTGCTTGGATGTCTCCAAATTCAAGGATTTTTCCAGCATACCTGTCAACCTCCAATGACCCAAAATCTGGTCATGACCTGCATTGGATGGTAAAAAATCAGGTCATAACGCATGACCAACCTTTTTCATCCCAAATTATTCTATTATAAATGTGTGACTAACTTTTTTCAACCTAATTATTTACTTATCGAGCAATTTATTTACATCCTTTGATACTCACTTACTACCTACTTATAAACAACAGACATGCTTATTAAAATTTCATGCTCATTGAATATCTAAGACTTTGTTTCACCTTTTCTAATTAAGATTTTACTTGGACCAAAACTGGGCATAATGTGTCAGTTTTTAATTCTGACCTTAAATTGTTGTTGATCAGGATGTGTGGCAACCTTGACATCTTCATTTAAAAAAATTTTGTTTAAAAATAAGGAGTATCTCAATCTTGAATAGCTCTGTCCTTGGCTGATTTTGACTTTTCTATATACATGTAGATCCATTCGATTATTTGTTCTCTAACAGCTTTTATACATCTTTGGATATTGAGATTTCCAAAGTTTTGAGTTTATCTGCACTGAAGGCAATAGGTGTTGATACTGCCATAAAAAGAAGGTAATTAACAGTAACTTTGATTACTAATTTTTAACATGCATATATGTATTTTGATGCAATTTTCAAGAAAATCTATATATTTCATTGAGTATGTCTGTGGTCTGAAAATTACAAATTTTGTACACAATTTAAAAAAGACAAAAATATGGCAAAAATATCCTGGAGACCATCCCTTTTTCTGGAAACCCATTTACATGAATGTTGCATCTGCTTGAGGCATGTTCTATGTGAAGTTATCAGTGTTGTGCTAGAATGCTCAAAACATCTATAGATTTAGACCAAAAACGCACATGAACCACATCTTTTACAATCTCTTCATGCACAGTTCCTGTCTTACCATTACTTTCTTGCAGACATCTTTGGTCTCTGTGAGATTAAAAGTCTCTGATTTTGGTCCATCATTATGAAATCCAGCTATAACGTAGCCTGTAAAATATTTAATTAAACGTAATATTTCAGTATGAAATGTGCAGTAAAATTCATAATCGTTTTTCATTTCCTGTTGTATACAGCAAAAATGCTTTTTGCTATTCCAAAATGAGGCTGTAATTGGTTGTAATTCAATTACTGAATAATCATTTATTTTCACGGGGAAAAAATTTCATGGATTTAGCCATTAGAACTATTTCATGTGGACAAATTTTCTTGGAATTCAAATGATACATAGTAATTATTTTTGCTTGAATTAAATTTGTGGGGATTTCATTTCATTGATAACTCTTACCCACAAAATAAACTAAATTCCATCCCAACGAACATTTTTTCATTTACAGTATAAAATACTGCGAAAGTACTATTATTTGTGGGTTCCAATTTTGATGGATTTTGTAAAACCATGAAATTATCGTCCCAATGAAATGCATTTTGCCCCTTAAGTTTTTATGCATAGAATTCAAAACCATGAATTTGAGTACCCATGAAATAGTGATATTTATGAAAAGCATGAAATTGATGTCCAGGAATAAAAGCTCTTTCACTGTAAAATATGTTGCCGTCTTTCATCTAGTATACTATTGTGATGCCATGAAAAAAGGCCTTGGATTGGATATTTCTTACAAAAATAGGAGTCATTTGATATCAAAACAGACTTTTACATAAAGGTAAATCTCTGAGCTACTGAAGGATAACCGCAAGGAAACCAAAAGATGAATTGATTGACCTTAAAATGATTAAAAGGAAGACAGAGACTCAAGATGGCATTCTCCCTTATGATTTCCAAATAGATGGCCTATATTTTCATTAATATCTTAACCAGAGTGTAGCGAGGGGTAAATACTAGGGATGGCAACGAGTAACCGGTTACTGGGTCGAATAGGGTGTAACCGGTTAGCAAAATCGGTATTCGAGTACTCGGTGTCAAAATTTATTTCAGTTGTATACTGTTATTTGTACAATCAGACATCGCTATTTTTTTAATTTATTTGATTGGATACATATCAAAGACCAATTAATTGACAAGTTGTTTACATAACGGATAATTTGATAATTACTTTTAAATTTTCAGTCCTATCACAGTGTCTTCAACTGAAGTCTAATACGCTAACTTAAATTGCTAATTATCTACCTATAGAAATTATAGAGTTTACATAAATTAAAAACATGTACTGCCATAACAGAATATATATGCTTGAATTGTTAAATTTATGAACATTTATAAATGATACAAACAATAATAGTGTTCTGTTGGCACCAGGATTGAGCACTTTATGAGGGGACTGGAAATGCCTCCACACAAACTAAAGTAAACTATAAGTTACATCAAGAAAAATAACCCAATTTGTACAGTTTGAAAAATGAAATAAAAAATATTTATGGATTAAAATGGTAGATTAATTACATAAACCAAGAAAAAAGTAGTCAGAATATTACAGGAGCATTTTCCTAAGAGGACGATTGGAAAGTATCTAATCTTATTTATATAATTTTTTCTTTGTATCCCTATCTCGATGTTCATCACGAAACAGAGAAACGAATTCAATTATTTATTCATATTTCTTGGGAAACATTCAATATTTCATTAAACATTGTTTAACCGGTTAATTGGTTAATCGGTCCAAAGGTTTTCCGAATAACCGGTTACAGTATATCTGTGAAATTGTCATCCCTAGTAAATACTACACAAAAATATGACACTCATATTTAAATGTACTACAAACAACTGGCTTACATGAGTTATTTAGATTCTTACATGACATTTAATGATAAAGGCAGACCAATTGACAGTCATTTCATAAGATTTACTGACGTTTTAAAAATAATTTGCACAAAATATATTATGACGTCGTCTATTTCAGTGTAAAAAGTGTTGTGATGTTGCTCATTACTGTGGAAGTACTTTTATTCATGGACATCAATTTTCGTGGTTTTCTCAAATATCACTATTTCGTGGGTGCTTGAATTCGTGGTTTTTAGTTCTATGTATTAAAACCCAATGGAAAAATGCATTTCGTTTGGAACTTAATTTCGTGGATTTAGCGAACCACGAAATCCACGAAAATTGGAACCCCACGAACAATAGTACTTTCACAGTATGTAATTGGATATTTATATATGGGTAGTCATTATGGTTTCCTTTATGGTCATATTAGAATCTCCAACAAACAAACGGCTGTCATGAATTATTTCTAAATTATACTCTTACCATCGACATTTCTAGAGACAGTCTCTTTCACAGATCTTTCTCTTTCTTGTAAACTGTATCCTCCTTCTATCACTCCAAACAAAGCCGTTTTCTTCAAATTCTGTAACATGTTTTAAAATACTGTGAAAGTGTGATACCCATTCTCATGGATTTCCTGGTTGACCTACACAACTAAATTTGATACCCAACGAAATACAAATCTCCCGCTGATTTGCGCTGTTGAAAGTCTAAACCACGAATTTAAGAACCCATGAACTAATGACTTTTCTGCAATCCACAAAAATTGGCATCCAAGAATAAAAAAAAACTTTCAAAGTATGTAGAAATCAAAAAAATATATGTAGAGATAATTTGTTCTGGATGTGATAATTGAATACCTGTGAAATTTCTCCTGCCCAAAAGGAGTAAAAAGGGGAAAATATTTTACTAATAATGTTTGCTATCAGATTTAACATATCATTAAATAATATCCAGCTTTATTCTCTTACATGTATTTAATTATGCATTAAATCATGACTTTTGATACTACATGTATTTCATTGTGGAAGAAATAAACCATTACATTTGGTGTACATATAAAATTAAATTTTAAGAGCTATTCCATTAAAATGCATGTACCAGGGTCGGAATGCAGTTTTTTTAATACCCCCTCAACCAAGGGTAATGGACAAATAGGAGTATAGCGATAAGATATGAAATCGACAAGAACCCACAAGAATTTTCATTTTCAGCCTTCCGACCCTGATACATCCTATTTAATAGAATAGCCCTAAAGAGAAATAAACAATTTAGTGAATGAATAAAATACAAAATGATCAACCTGCAAAAAGATCTTTTTACCTGTGAGTGGAATTTGTGAAATTAACAAAACCACACATCTAATTTTAAGGCCATAAAAAAAATAATTTATTGGTTCACAGGCCCTCCCTCATCTAGTTTGAGGCTTGAAAAAAAGCCCCTCATTGACCCTATTTTTTGCCATTTCAATAAAATAAAAACAAAAAATCACCTCCCTCACTACATTTTTTGTGGTTTTTACAATGTAAAAAGCTGCCTCATCTATTTTTTCGCAAATAAAAAGATAAAAAAAATCACCTCCCTCCCTCATCATTTTAAATGAAAAATTGCCTGAGAACCAATTAATTAATTTTGTATGGCCTAATGCTATTTTGTGAATTGAGTTGAACACAGGTTGTTTCATTAACAAAACACTATGAAAAAGGTTGATTGCTGGTATTTTGCTGGTGTCAACACAAACATAAATGATCCTTTCAATATATTTCTATGTAATTAGCACAAGGAAGCTTGCTGAGTTTCAAACAACATTTTGGGTGATTACACTGAGGAAAATGTCAGACCTTAGTGTTTGGTAACTGAAACACCTTGTGTGTACTGTAATCGATAGTACAAAATTCTGCTGTCTGATTTAAAAAAAAAATCAAAATCTTATAAAGGGCTGATATGACCAGCATATTGACCACTGAAATTTTAAAGTGAATGTTGACACAGTAAAGTGATACAGTAATTAAACAAAGTAAAAATGGTAAGGTAGGCCACAATCAAAAGGTAAAATTAAACAAAATATACAAACTAAAAAACAGCTAAAATATCCCTTTGGCATGAATGTTAAGTAACAGTCCATTTTATGATTTCACTTTATTTGAAATTGCACGATTGAACAGTACAGTATACAAATGTTTTGTTTTCTTTTTTGATTAAGTTCAAGATTAAGCATGATTTTTACAGGTGATTTTCGTTGCATGTTAGTCAGTAGTCTTCTCTTGTATCCTCTACAACTTTTTCCATTTTTCTGTCCCGGTTGCCCGTAGAAGAAGGCTGTACTGGCCGAAACATTCGGCACACTTTTCTTTTAACCCGTTTTGGATATTTTAGCTGTGTTTTTTAGTTTGTATATTTTGTTTAATTTTACCTGTTAATTGTGGCCTACCTTACCATTTTTACTTTGTTTATTTACATTAATTTGTGGCCATTGCACAACATATATTTTTTTAGATACAGTAATTAGATGGACACAAATAAGGAGCTTGACAGTCATTAGCTGGACAAAACTGGAGAAATAAAAATTAGCCATTTTGATGACTTTAGAGCTCGGGAATGGTAATAGCTATATAGAATCTGTTGACGCCAAACTAAAAGCTTACATCAAGATGAATAAAAAATCCCAATGAAATTTGATGAAAAAGGAAAATTTTATACATGCATTTATTTTAAAAAAAATGCAAATTTGGCCCCGTTTCAACCCTTCAAAGCCTTAAATGATTTGGTGTCAAAAATTTCCTTCTCTTGTATCTCAACATTTTGGTTTCAATGCATGACCTTGTTTCAGGTCGATAAATGCTGCTACTAATCTTTTGTGTGTTCGATAATTATGTATTGTCAACCTGCAATCAGTTTTAGGTAGTTGCCTCTTTTGAATAAAAGTAATAAAAACTTAATTTAAAAGTGTTATCAACGTTTAGGACTTAATTGTAGATTGACAATAAACGAGAAAAAATAATAGGTTCATGCACTTGATGTTGAGGTACAAGCATTTAAAAATTTGGTGTTTTTTTTTCATAGACCTTGTATTTAAATTTGTAAGTCTTGAAAATTGGGTGAAGGAGTACTGTCAATTTCCTGAAATTTTTGTCTGAAATTCCTCAAGGGTACATGCATTTAGAATATTTTTGTCTGAATTCCTCAAGGATACCTGCATTTCGAATATAACATGAAAAGTGGGTGTCCAATGGAATAATATTTTACATATTATGATATGGAAAAAGACAAAGGATTATGCATATCTGACAAAATCTCAGAAATAAACTGTGGCAACTACCTTAAATGTACCTTTGAAGTTTTCCATTTATCTTGAATTTGGTCTAAAAATCTCAATGTTCTGTCTACTGCCTTTCCTAACCGTTTCCGTGACGACTCCTTATTAGTATCCCCATCATATAGTGCCTGACAAATATCTGGCTGGAAGGCCTCTTGCATTTGTATGAAATTGTCTGCATCTATCTTTCAAAAAAAAAATATCAATTATTTTTCTATACAAGTGTAACAATCGAAGTATCTCGTATTTACATGTAGTTTGACCATTCAATATTTACTGGACCAATACCCCTATCAGTGGACTGTTAATCACCATGAGAATTCACCAACTTAGTAGTCAGTACTTTTATGCTGGCCAGAAAACTTAATTTTATCTGTTAACTTGCAATATGTAAATTCTTGAAATTTTTGTTTAAAAACTAGGAGTATCTACATCATGCAAAGCTCTATCATTAGCTGATTTTTACTTCCTGATTAGATCCTACATCTTATCTGTTCTCTATCAACTTTCATGCATCTGTGGATTTATGGTTTTCAAATGTTTTGATTTGATCTGCACTGAAGATACATAAAGTTTTCAAAATGGCAATATGACGGAGCTAAATTTATGGTTAGGTATTTACATAAGGCAAATTTAAATTCTATTCAGATAAACAAAATATGGTGTTTTATTTTTAATTGTTTAATTACCGTAAGCAAAATAATTTGCAATTTGTCAGACGCCATAAAACCGGTTTAACCCATCATTTCTTTTGAAATGCCTGTACCAAGTCAGGACCATTGCAGTCGACAATTTTTCTGGTGGTTTCCACCTGATTTGTCTTTTTGTCTCATGGACTTCGGCTCTGGTCAACTCTGTTCGGTAATTTTCCACGACTTTGCTATGTGTAACATATATTTCCATCAGGTTTTTGATGTGTTAACAATGAAGGGATATGCAGTAAATGCAAATGAGACAAAGTCTCTACAAATGCATGGCAAAATTAAGCAATGGAACAACACTTTTATTGTTGTTCTTCATCTTGAAGTCACCAAGAGGCCTTCAACAATGAGCTTTACTCATACCTCTTAGTAAGTCTCAAGACTGCCCCTAGCACCAGTTTGAGCGGAATTCATTGCTGGATGTCGAGCATCGCTACATCCATGTCTTTTTTAGCCGTTGATCCATGTTGCATATCTTACTGTGATTATGATTTTGTAGCTGGTTGGAGTTTATATGGTTGCTAAAATTGCTTTCAAGGAGTGTGTCTTTATTGTATATTTTTTTCTATTTAACACATTTTGTGACTTATGCAGTGAGTGTCCAAACACCCTCACCATCGACTAAAATATCAAATTAGCTTAATACTTAAATAAAGGGCTACGCCGAGCGCAGCATGATACGACCACAGCATGTCATCCACTGAAATTTGAAAAAGTGTAATTTAAAGTGAGTATGGACATAGGAAAGAGCTTGACACAATAATTAGATGGACGCAATAAGGAGATTGACCAAGTAATTAGCTGGACACAAACTAGGGAAAATAAAAATTAGCCCTTATGACTCCTTATGATTCCTCTTTGACCCTCTATAGCTCAGAAACGGTAAGAGCTACGCCCAATCCATTGACATGATGCTGAAAGCTTACATCAAGAGGAATCAAAAGAAAAAATTCCCATCGAAATGCGATGAAAAATAAATTTTTTAGGTTATCTGTAAATTTACGATTTTGGCCCCTTCAGCCCCTCATAGCTCGGAAACAGTAAGAGCTACGCAAAATCCGTTGACATACTACTGAAAGCTTACATCAAGAGGAATCCAAAGAAAAAAATCCCATCGAAATCCGACGAAAAATAAATTTTTT
>MJUU01028632.1:18007-28340 GCA_002080025.1 Modiolus philippinarum
CCCCCCCCACATCCATTTTAATGGAATAGCCCTAAGTCCTTACGGTAGTTCTTTCCAAATCTGTTGCATGAAATCACATTGAAGATCGGGATTTCTCCCACCTCAGACCAGAAAATCCACTTTTTTTGTAAGATTTTTCTTTCTCAAACAGGGGTTGTAAGATAAGCTACAAACATTTATTCCTGCGACCATTTAATCATTCAATGTATTTGTCTTAGTTTACATGAATCAAAAACTATGCTTATAATTTAAAACAATTAAATAGACAATCGACTGCCTTTGAAAGACCAAATTTGAACTATAACACATCACAAATGCTTAAATCTTAGGGACTGAAATAATCCCAGACTCGGATGCATGCTCAATGCATTATGTTGTCAAGTAATTCACTGATGTCAGTTAACTTTGGTAGATTGTTATTAGTTATGTTTTATAAATCTATCTGTTGAATTCAATGTTCCACACTTTGCCTGAAGAAATGTGATAATCACAAGCTTGTTAAGAAAGATTCTATATTTAATGATGATAACCTTTGACCTTGTGTTATACTTACAATGAGCCAAGATATACATGTGATAGTAATGGAACGTGTTGTATCTTCTGCAAGACATCTAATACTAAATGCGGAGCACTTCCTGTGTAAAAGAACAAAAATTAAATTAACTTCAAATAGTACAAAGAGTTAAAAGCTGCAGCTATATGAATTAGAAAGGAAATGGGGTAAATGTCAAGGAGACAACATCCCATATCCAGGTTAAAACGACCCAAAACAAAGCATCTAGGGGTCACTGAACGGTCTTCAACACAGTGAGGTAACTCACACCATATAGCAAGCCCTAAATGGCCCCAAAAAGGTAAAAAAGTGAATAAATCAATCTATATAAAAACTACATGTAGGTTCCAAACAAAAATAAAATACCATGATATACTGTAAACAGAGAAATTTTTGCAGCAGTTATATTTTTGTGTCAAGGGGTCAAGTGCAAATTTTCCAATTTTAAAGTGAATTCTGATGAAAGTAGATAGACAAACCAGAAAACACTATTAAGGATGGTCACTACTCAAGTTTATTATATCAAGGATTTAAAATTAATATTTTTATTTGTTAGAATATAGGTCATACACAGTGTTTGAAATTAAAATGTAATGCATCATATACAATAGGTCTACCAGAATGTAAATCTCCATAGACCTCAGACCAAATGCTAAAGACCAAGTCACTATATTATTTTCTTTCAAAACAAATTTGTCATAGACATTTGGTCTATGTAATATAATGACATGGTAGCCCGAGGTCAATTTTGATAGACATTGTCTATAGGTCTATGGCTAATTTTGCACACTGCATACATAATATTAATTGGTCAGTGTGGCCGTTTTTGAGATTAAAACACCTGAAATTTTGGTGGGAAACCAAACTTCTCTAGACTTTTCATTCACTTTGCATTAAGGCAATCAACCTTTGAAATGCAATGTAGGAATATCAAGAATTTCATCAAATTTTTGTCAGAAGTCTTTTGAAGGTTTATTCTATCATATTTTGAAAAGAAAAGTGGGGTCAATGCACAAAATTTTATAATGCATCATGATGGATAAAATAAGAGAATTCCGAAAGTCAGAGACAGTTTCAAAAACCTGGGGAGTGACCATTCTTAAAATGTCTCCCAGACATCTTACAAACTCAACTTTTCTCCTTGGTTCTGGGTCACACTAGGTCGGTTGCTTTTCCTGTAATGCTCTTTAGCTCCCAAATTTCCGACTTATACATGCCATATTACTCAAATGTATTGAACAGGTTGAGGGTGGCTTAATTTTCTCTGTCTTGTAGGTAGTTTTAATTTTTCAAGTCAGGTCAATTAAATAGAGTAATAGTAAAGTATGTACGGTAACAAAAAAGTAAATGATTGAAAAATTAGATGTATCAATGGTGATAAGGCCCATTTTCGGCCCCTTCTTCAAATTATTACTTATTTCGTATCTTGATAGCCCTTAAACTGAGAGTTCAGAATATGACATTTTTCGTTGTTTACGTGAGCCCTTTGTTGCCTAGCAACCATTTTAATATGCCAATAATTGTGTCAATAATTACCACATAGGGCAAGTATACGTCAATCATAGGCACCTGCAACCCAATTACATGTGTATGTCAGGCGGGCGAAAAAGGTAATAAATGATTTTCTTTCTAAAGTCTGTCAAATCAATGCTTAGCAACAACTCTGACATTGCTAAGCAACAAAAAAGTATATTTTTTCACCACATAATGAATAATTAAAGCAATGAAGAGTTCTAGTATTCTTATACGTTTCTTGTTCTACTTTTTAGAAAATCATGATTAAAGATTTATTCATCTTTAATTGAAATAAAAATCCATGGCAAAAACCTGACTTTTTTCTAGTTTGATTTTTACTGTGAGTCTTTTTGTGTATTTATTTTTTAGCGATTCACCACACATAGGGGGAGGGTTTGGATCCAAGAAAACGAGTTTAACCCCGCCGCAATTTTTGCGCCTGTCCCAAGTCAGGAATATGTTGGTGATTGACTTGTCCATGTCTTCTTATAAAATTTTAGCTTCTTGATATTTGGGTTATTGGATGTGGTTTGTTTCCATTGATTTATTCACTTTTTTACCCTTTTGGGGCCATTTAGGGCTTGCTATATGGTGTGAGGTTCCTCGCTGTGTTGAAGACCGTACGGTGACCCCTAGATGCTTTGTTTTGGGTCGTTTTAACCTGGATATGGGATGTTGTCTCTTTGACATTTACCCCATTTCCTTTCTTTTTCATATATGTTATTTTGATGCATAGCAGAACAAATAAAGGGCTACACCGAGCGCAGCATGATACGACCGCAGCATGTCGTCCACTGAAATTTGAAAAAGTGTAATTTAAAGTGAGTATGGACATAGGAAAGAGCTTGACACAATAATTAGATGGACGCAATAAGGAGATTGACCGAGTAATTAGCTGGNTTCCCTACCTCTGTCTGCTTGTTTTTTAATCTTTTATGTTTTGATATGTGTATATATTATTTTTTGTTTTACCTTTTATCGCAGTTCGACAAGAATTTTAACTCGTTTGTTTATTTATGCTTACACGAACTGCCGCACAGCACTCTTTATTTTAACTTTGTTTCTAGTGGACAGATCATCTTCAAATTTCAGTATGAGGTCTCTTGGCATAATGTTAAGCCCAGGTTTTAATTTTGGGATTGTGGCCCCACCCATTTCAGAAAAAGGGGCCAAAAAGGGGTAAAATTGGGTATTTTCATGTCTGTGGACAGCATAACTTTGGTTCCAGTGAACGGATCATTTTCAAATTTTAGTATGATGTTTCTTGGCACATGGTTTAGCCCAGGT
Organism: Modiolus philippinarum; assembly: GCA_002080025.1. NCBI lineage: Eukaryota > Metazoa > Mollusca > Bivalvia > Mytilida > Modiolidae > Modiolus > Modiolus philippinarum. The sequence goes on from MJUU01028632.1 coordinate 21,363, forward strand.
CACAATTAAATGTTCCTGGCCCTGTCCGTTACAGAGAAAGGGGCCAAAAGGGGTTAAATTGGTTGTTTTCACATATTTGATTGTAGAATTTTTATTATTTATTGGATTTTGATGGGGTTTCTTTCAGTAAACTCCTTAGAAAATTTCGAATCTGTAGTATGCAACTGATTTCACGTGGCATGTACCGTTCACGGGATAAATTGGGCCCAAAAGGGGCAAATTTCAAAAATTTCATTTTTTTATTTTTAGTCTGATTTTGATGCAGTTTTTTCAAAGGATTCCTTATGAAAAATTAACATAGCACTCTACTATTAGATTTTTGGTAACTTGTTTCCTTACCCAGCTATGAGGGGACAAAGGGGGGCCAAAGTTGCAAATTTTTATTTTTCATCGGATTTCGATAGGATTTTTTTCTTTGGATTCCTTTTGATGTAAGCTTTCAGTAGTATGTTAACAGATTAAGCGTAGCTCTTACTGTTTCCGAACTATAAGGCCAACGACAATATCCCCGAAAGTGCGGGGATAAAAACTTGTTAGAATAAGAAGAAACATTTCACCAATTTGATTTCCAAAATATATGATTCCAAGTTTGGTAAAATTCCTTGAAGTCTCAAAGACTACTTATTTTTTGGAATTCTGCCTAACAACCATATATTCTTTAATTCCATATGGTAAAAATAGTGACTGTCAATAGTTTAATTTCAAAAATGTTAAGAAAAATTATACCCAGGGTCTATAGCTGTTTTCTGTGTCAAACAGGGGGTGCGGGGATCACTGTCGTTTCCGACAGTCATTACTCTAGTTTTCTTCGGATTCCTCTTGATACAAGCTTTCATCAGTATGTCAACAGATTTAGCGTAGTTCTTACGGTTTTCGAGCTATAAGGGGTCGAGGGGGCCAAAATTGCATTTTTTTCAAAATAATATGCAATTTTATTTTTTGATCAGATTTTGATGGGATTTTTAGCTCACCTGGCTATGCCAGGGTGAGCATTTGCCATCACTTGGCATCCGGCGTCCGTCCGTCGTAAACTTGTTTTCAAAAATCTTCTCCTCTGAAACCACTGGGCCAATTTAATCCAAACTTGGCCTGGGTCATCACCAGGGTATGTAGTTTAAAAATTGTGTTCGGTAAGTTCGAGGACCAAACAACATGGCTGCTGTTACTAAAAATAGAACATAGGGGTAAATTGCTGTTTTTGGCAAATAACTCAAAAACCGTTGCAGATATCAAAAATCTGACAGGAGTAAAGTTGTTCAGAATTAGGAGATCTATCTGCCCTGCAATTTTGAAGAAAATCGGAAAACCTGTTTCAGAGTAACAGCCCTTTTTAGCTCACCTGGCTATGTACTTTCAAAATTGTATCCGAGGAGTCTGAAAACCAAACAACATGGCTGCTGTTACTAAAAATAGAACATAGGGGTAAATTGCTGTTTTTGGCAAATACTTTTAAAACCGTTGCAGATATCAAAAATCTGACATGGGGTAAAATTGTTCAGAATACCGAGATCTATCTGCTCTGCAATTTTGAAGAAAATTGGAAAACCTGTCTGAGAGTTATAGCCCCTTTTCCGTAAATTTTTCAAAATTTGCGGATTTTTTATTTTTTATTTCAAAAACTGTAACAGATAGAGGTGAAGTGTAAATTAAAAAAATGTTCTGCATATCAAGATCTACATATCCTGAAATTTTGAAGAAAATCCAAAGGCCTGTGTATGATTTATTGGCCGTTTTTCACCATTTTTTTTTCCCAATGCCATATGGTTAAGGGTTATTTCCCTTTAAATTCTGAGTTCAAATCTTCTTTGGTTAACTTTTCTCTTTTAAGCTGTAGAGAAAATCCCTACTATCACTTCATTTAAAAAATTATTTCTTCCATAATTTAGAGAAAAAACAGTGTTTTTGTGCAAATTTCTGCAATTTTTTGCAAAAATACTTTCTTAATCTTTACCTTATTTCATGTTGTAATGATTTTCTTATATAAACATATTGTGTATATTCCAGGGATTCTAGTGTGTAATCACTATGACCTTCTGCTGACATGAATGTTGAATTAGTTTATCAGCTTCATTGACTGCTTAATGTTAAAAATATTGATAAATGAAACCTTTAGTGAGCAGTTGATGAATTAACCTTGAAAACCACTGAATGGATTTGAACACAACTTGGCATTAATGATGCTTATGAGGTGCTGACTATAATATATATATGTATTGTGACTTTTATGCCTAAATGTCATCCAACATGGCCATCTGCAGGGAACTTAATTTATTACTCGACTGTATGGAAAGAGCATACAAAGAATTTTTTATCAGAAACAACTTGGCTAGTCACAATGTATCTTAGATGGTCCCCTCCAAAACAGATGTCCTTCAAGTCTGCACCTTATGCAAATTGGCTACCAATTGGAAACATAGTTTAATATAGGAGTACATTCAAAGATCTTCTTCTTTATAACCATTTGGCCAGTTGGAAATGAACTTCGGCACAATACTTAATTTTCTTTAAAATTGTGTCCTGCAGATCCATCCCTTATCCAAGATGGCATGCAATAGGGTAAATAGTTAAATTAAAGTTGGATCATATAACATAAATGTTTATTTACATAGTTTGAAAATGAGACCCTTTAACATATAAGTTGATTTGAAGTTATGTATTGGCCATGGTCCAGGTGAGCGATACAGGCTCTTGAGAGCCTCTTGTTCCATAAAATTTTCCAAATTTATGCATTTTTATGTCCTCCAAACGAAGTTTGGGAGACATATTGTGTTTACTCCGTTTCTTATTATTAAGTCGCCCAAACAAAGTTTGGCGACTTATTGTTTTTGCACCGTTTCTTATTATTATTAAGTCTCCCAAACGAAGTTTGAGGAGACTTATTGTTTTTGGTCCGTTTCTTATNTTAAAACCCGGGATAGCCATCATGCCAAGAAACCACATACTGAAATTTCAAGATGATCCGTCCACTAGAAACAAAGTTATGCTGGCCACAGACGCCGACGCCGACGACTGCGCCATAACATAATACGACCGCAAAATTTTTGCGGTCGTATAAAAATTCAGGATTTTCACCAGGAAAGCACGGACCATTTGATTTTCAGGCGGGGAGAGGGGAGTGAGGGGCTTGGATTTTTTTTTTTAAATTGGCTCGGATTTTTGCTAAATGAATTCTCTGACCAGCATCTGAGATGAAAAAGAAATCTAGCCCTCAACATGTCCCCCCCCCTCACCCCCTACGAAAGTCAAATGGTCCGTGCTTAATGGGACAAAACAATCCCGAGGAGGCCTGGATATGTATATACTAAATATATACTAAATATTATAGTGTTAGAAGAATAAGGGAATGGAAAACTAAATAGGCAAAAATAAATTTGGGGCTTTTTGCAATAACCCTTTTCTTTTTGATTCTTTCCTTTAATAATATCCGTGATTTATCACCATTTAAAAAAAAAGAACTATCGTTATTTAGCTGTGACATCTGTTCCCTTGATATGGCCATTTCGAAAATATGCTCAGATAATATCTAAAATCATGCTATAGTGTGGGATATATATGTTTTCGTGTGATGATGTTCGCACAAGCAGCCACAGGTGCGTTGTTCGTAAACATTTAGCAACCAAACATGCCGATGAACGCTATTTAATGCGGTCCGTGACGGTACTGTCGGTAGTTACAAAAATACTGAACAGAATTGTCAAAAGCCAAAATCAAAACGGCAAATAGACAAAGCAGGTGCCTTCAAGCCAGTTTGCAGAGATTGTATTGCATGGACATTCCTTTTTAAGCTTAATGCTGTTGTTGTTATTTATCCATTGTATGTGCTATGTGTTTTTATTGTCTTAAATGTATGCCATGTGTTGCATTATAACTGCTTATATTGTTTTATGTTATACCACTTTTGTTTTATCTATGCAAGTACTTGTTTTATCTTCGGTAAAAAGCTCTATAGAGCTTATGTTAATTGTTATAACTAACCGAATTTCAAATAAATCTTTCTTATCTTATCTTATGGGTAGGATATAATATCTAAAGGACACCAAGAGAAAAAGCAATTTTTTGTTTAGAGTGTAAAACATTAGCACTTGCAAATTGCAGTTAGTTTTTACTTCTGTTTTTTTCCTCATATGGTACTACAAATGTTAGGTTGCGGATTTTATTATCATTTTCAAAATTTGTCGAAATCTACCAACATTCTTTCAAATTGCAAATAAAATGGTTGAAATTGGCATGCAGAAGTATCAAAATTCCAACTTATTTAAACACAATGACAATGTATCTAACAGCGGTCTGTTGAAACAGACCTTAATGCGATTAAATGCATTCTAAAAATTGGTCCACCGAAGGGATAAATATAGGGGAAAGTGCTCATACCTCTGTTGTTATCATTTAGAAGCTCCTATATATACTAGCTTTATCACATTACATATTATAGTCGAGTCAAACAAGTAAGGAATAAACATCTTTCTAAGCAATATTTTATATATATATGCTCGGTTGCTTAGCAAACAGAAAAGTCGAAATTTTAAATATTCTACGGCCCAAAATACATACCACATGCACATCTTCAATATAAAGGTACAAATGAACTGCAAAATAAAAGCTTCCTAACATCAAAACTGTAGGAGCTGGAGTTGTGCGGACAACCTTTTTAACCCTCTATTAATAATTCACCTGTGGTGCTTGAGACCCATTTAGACTGGCAATTTTCAACATGTCTGAAAAAAGCATCCATTCAAGAGATATGTGCTTGTAGGTGATGAAGACGCAATGAAGTGGTGAAAAGACAAAAAAACTTTATAATTAGTACCTACCAAGCTTTGTTTATATATACAAATGTATACTGCTTAAGAATCAGGAATGTATTTTTGTTGAAAGGAATAAAAACAAGATGTGTTTGTGAAACACTATGCCCCCGGCAGCAACTATGTCTACCATACAAAATAAATACTAAAATTGAAATCACTAGAAATTAAGGTTAAGTAGACATTGTACTAAGCTCCATTAGATCTATTCACATATAAAATATCAAGCCTCTTGCAATTGTTATTAACGAGCTAAAAGCAATATCTAGATTTTGACTCTTTGACCTCTGTGACCCTGACCTTGACCTTTGACCTGACCTTGATGAAATTTGCATAATGCTGTTCAGTTTCATAAGACTAATATACAGGCCAAATATGAAGGTCCTATCACATCTGGTTGAAAAGATATGTTAAAGTTTTACTTCAAGTTTTCAATTTTACACTCGGTAACCTTGACCTTTGACCTGACCCAAATTTTTTTGCTGGATTTGTATCAAGCTTCATTTGATCTATTCACATATAAAATATCAAGCTTCTAGCAATTATAATTAACGAGATATAGCAAAAACTATATTTTGACCTTTTGACCTCTATGACCTTGACCTTTGACCTGACCTTAGTGAAATTTGCATAATGATGTTAAGTTTCATAAGACCAATATACAGGCCAAATATGAGTCCTATCACATCTGGTTGAAAAGATATAGGCAATGTTAAAGTTTTAGTTAAAGTTTTCAATTTTGCACTCGATGACCTTGACCTTTGACCTGACCCAAATTTTTTTGGTTAATTTGTATCAAGCTTCATTTGATCTATTCACATATAAAATATCAAGCTTTTAACAATTATAATTAACGAGATATAGCAAAATCTAGGTTTTGACCTTTTGACCTCTATGACCTTGACCTTTGACCTGACCTTAAAGAAATTTGCATAGTGATGTTCAGTTTCATAAGACCAATATACAGGCCAAATATGAAGGTCCTATCACATCTGGTTGAAAAGATACAGGCAATGTTAAAGTTTTTGTTAAAGTTTTCAATTTTGCACTCGGTGACCTTGACCTTTGGCCTGACCCAATTTTTTTGGTGGATTTGTATTAAGCTTCATTAGATCTATTCACATATAAAATATCAAGCCTCTAGCAATTATAATTAACGAGATATAGCAAAATCTAGATTTTGACCTTTTGACCTCTGTGACCTTGACCTTTGACCTGACCTTAATGAAATTGGCATAATGATGTTCAGCTTTACATGATCAATACACATACCAAATATGAAGGTCCTATCACATCAGGTTTAAAAGTTATGAGCCAGGTTAAAGTTGCAGACAGACAGACAGGACAAAAACAATATGCCCCGATCTAAAGATCCGGGGGCATAAAAACCCCAACAAAGTACATACGAACATTCTATATTTCACATACGAGACCCAAAACGAAAGTTAATTATTTTGAGTGACAGGGCATAGTGTCCGCTTTACTAAACTGTACAAAGAAGATTGGTAAGGAGAGTATTAACGGCCTTATAAATACTTTGATATTCTTAGTTATCGAAACGGATTGTTACAATGTGTCCATCTCACTAAGAAAATAGACATCCTTTCAATAGATTCCAAGGTGTTACTGGATTGACAAATACCGAATTTGTTATTATGATACCGGATTTTTCACTTACAATGTGACGGGTGCCATATGTTGAATAGGTAATGCTTACCCTATGACACTCCTGTTTTTAGCTCACCTGGCTAAAGCCAGGGTGAGCTTTTGCCATCACTTGGCGTCCGTCGTCCGTCGTCCGTCGTCCGTCCGTCCGTCCGTCCGTCCGTCGTAAACTTTTCTTCAAAAATCTTCTCCTCTGAAACTACTGGGCCAAATGAAACCAAACTTGGCCTGGATCATCACCAGGGTATGTAGTTTAAAAAATGTGTTCGGTTAGTCCGAGGACCAAACAACATGGCCGCTGTTACTAAAAATAGAACGTAGGGGTAGATTGCTGTTTTTGGCAAATAACTCAAAAACCGTAGCAGATATCAAAAATCTGACATAGGGTAAAAATGATCAGAATGACAAGATCTACCCGCCGTGCAATTTTGAAGAAAATCCGATGACCCATGTTCGAGTTATTGCCCCTTTTCCGTAAAATTTTCAAAATTTTAATATTTTTAATTTTTTA